>VZRS01002391.1:208516-381898 GCA_013398055.1 Ifrita kowaldi
CCCCCTCATGGATTCCAGCCAGATGATTTATTGTCTCCATTTTTGCTTCTGTAATTCCCGCAACTGCACCAAGTATGTGAAAACCACTTCATTCTGGTTTTATACACATAAAAGGGATTATCTCTCCAGGGAATGCTTTTTGTTTCAGAAATCACACTAAAGCTTAATATTAGTAGTTATTGAAACACTTCTGAGTCCAGTTAAATCACAGAGCAAAAGAATTCAATGTCTTATCTATAAGAGATAGCTCTGAACTGTAGCGACTGTAGATGTATTCCACGGATATTGAGAAAAGATCCGACATCAGTCCAAGATCATATTGGAGATAACATCATATCTGTATCGGGAAATAAAAGAAATACAAATCCTTGAAGGACAGGTGTAAATTGCATAAGCCCAAATCCTGTAAGACTAAGAGAATGCAAGAGATATTCAAAGTCAAGAGCCAAAATTTAGGGTTCGTATACCAGAAATGTATTATATTATATATCATAACCACATGTAAGAGAACATTAGTTGGGAAGATTTGACTTCAGTGTGTAGTCAAAGAGCTGATGTATTTAAAAAAGAAAAACAAGAAGAAATTCAAGTGTAACACTAAATCAAACTTACAATTGTAGGAATATAGAAGTTACGGGTGGGGCAAGGTACTATTGTCAAACTTGTATATGAAAATGAAACTAGGAAATCTGTCTTTTGTGGACAAATCAAAGCCAGTTAGACAACACACATACCATCACAGGTATACACGTAAATTTTAGTCCTATATGTCTGCAATAAAGTTGTTTGTGTGTTTAGAAGCAGCAAATTCATCTATAAATTGAAAAAGTAAACTAGAGAAGCCAGTAAAATAGAAGCTTGAAACTCAGAATAAAAATAAAACAGTTTTCTGATCCTCTAACAGATAGAAATCCCGGAAGGGTAGAAGAAAGGCAGGGGTCCTGCTGTGAGCATGAGGCAGGCTTCATAGATATCTGATGAAGGTAAATGCTGGTATACTAATGAACCATTTGAGCCTGAAGGACTGATTTTGGAAAGTTAAAGTTGTTTATTATATTTAGCAGAACTCTATAAAGCCTGTAAGGATTCTGCTGACACCGAGTAGAGGTCTCAGCATCTTTATTGCATTCATGGCTTCATAAATCCACTGTTGATACTGAAACAAATTACATACCTGAAAAAGACTTCATGAGTGTTTTTTGGAACTGGATGGGAGGATCAGTGGTACCTGTCTGTTGTTTTGTTTAATCAGTTCATGAGAACTTAGTGCTGGCAGCTCCAACACACTAATTTTATGAAACCTGGGTTCATAAAAAGTTTCACATTTATCTGGAGCATTTCATTTATTAAAACTATTTATTTTAGAACATTTCTATCCTATTCAACTCAGGTCTAATCTATCTTGGATTCTAAACAAGACATCACTATGCTGAAAGTCCTTCCCCACTTGGTGCCATACCAATATAGTAATTTTTCTATACTCCTAGACACTAGTAATAGAAATGTTGAGTGATGTTGGACTGAGAACAAATCTTGTGGAAGTGTAACACTAATATGGCAATAAGCTATTGACATTTTGTTAAAAATACCCATCTTATCTAGATCCTGTGAATACCCTTACCCCTGGAAATAAGTAGAACGACCACCTAAGAAGTTAAAAAACTATATTCAGTCTTCTTGGTATGTCCAGAAAGTAGCTTTTTTACTATACTCAATAGGAGACTACTTTTTTTACCTGTTTTGCCTTTGAATACTCACATCCTTAATGAATTCTATCTCCTTACACCATAGAATCATAGAATTGTTTAGGTTGGAAAAGACCTCTAAGATCANATGCTACATATTTTTCATGTTTTATGGTATTCTGCATATTTTGAAGTGAAGGATGGTGGATGACAAATTTGAACCCTTTGGCAACAAGCTTGTCTTTTCTTAGTTTTCTGGGCCTCTTAGAAGCAGTCTGTGGGCTGAAAATCCCTATTTACATTTTACCACACAGATTGTTTGGATTCAGATAGTTAATGACTGGAAAATAATTGAAAAGTATTTAATGGAATTCAGCAATAATAGAGGATAATTTTGCATGAAAGTTTTTATAAAGGTTATTGTCCGAAGAAATGGGTTTAGAGTACTTTTCCATAGAAGAAATGGAAAATATAGATAGGAATAGAATAAAGTAAGGAAATGAAAATCATGCGCAGAATGAACACACTTCTTACCTTTTTTTCAAAAAGCTCTTTCATTCTGTCCTTCCTGGAACTCCTCCTTTGTTTATCTGTCACCACTGACTTTGCCCACTTTTCATTCTGTGTTCCTGCGACATCTTCCTTGGCATGAGGTAAAGCTAGAGACACTAACATCACTAGCTAAAAAGCTAAAAAATTAGGAGATAACTTTGCTCACACCAGAGAAACTTGCATCAAAATAGGTAGTACACACATGCTTCTCCAAAATAAAAAGCCTTGTTTTAGCTGACTAGTAAAATAGCCCATAGGTTTTCACATCAGTTTTGTTGGCTGGCTCAAGAGCATATCTCGATCAGACACTTACGGGTTTTTGGTCCTATTGTGGCTCCTTAACACTAACATTTTTCAAAGATTATGAGCTATGATGAAAAAAGGCAGTGAATCTACTCTTATGACAAAACTTATGTGTAACAAATTATCCCCTAAGAGCTGGTACTAAAGTCAGCTTAGTGTTCCAGAAAACAAAATAAAGGCATTCAATGCTCGTTAAAGTGTCTGCTTCAGCCTTGTAACATGCAGTTTGTGAACAAAATTTTATTTCCCTCCATTGAACTCAGAGCAGGACACGGTGAGACTGGAGGCATCTGAAGCCTGTAGAATGCTTAATTTTTATAGACTATTGTAAACTCAAAAGGATCCGTTAATAATGCATTTACTCCCAAATGCATCCAGTAGATGCATGTTACTGGAGCACCTCTTCAGGAGCAACAGCACGTCATAGCTGGTTCTATACATAGGAGCCTTCTGAAGGAGGAAAAACTGGAAGAATGCAATACTAAAAGCAGTTATTTGTCAAATTAGCCATAGAAAACTTTGGGGTTGCAAGACAATGAATGTGTAATAAAAATAATGGGAATTCCAAATTGACATGAATACAGAAAGGGATGCGGTTTGACAAACAGGTGAGGAACTATCGTAACAGGGGAATGGCATAAATGTAGTGATCTAATAGTTCTATTTCAGCCCAGACTTCAGTGATCCATTTTGCTGTGTCTGTCCCAAATGTCTGAGAACACACACACACACACACACACACACACACACACACGTGAAAGTCTCTTCTAAGAAGACGGGTGTTACAAAAAAATTCAAATCTGAATGCAGGTTTATGTATTAGTCCACTTAACCATTTATATTTCCCCATTTGATTTTGTCCTTAAGTTTTTTTATGCCAGAGAATATACACATGAATGGTCTGTGATTTTCCCATTGACACTAAGGTCATGATGGTGTCCACTGAAATGACTGCCACATACTATTTTTCTAAAAATCACAACATGATAAACTGTAATGATGCCTTTTAAGATGTCATGGTATGATATGTTAACAAGCATCTTGGCAAATCTAAATGGCAGTGTCATTGGCAGGATACTTCATAACAGCAACCATATATTGTCAGAGGATCATGCCTTCTTTCCTTCCTTCCTTCCTTCCTTNAATCAAACTTACAATTGTAGGAATATAGAAGTTACGGGTGGGGCAAGGTACTATTGTCAAACTTGTATATGAAAATGAAACTAGGAAATCTGTCTTTTGTGGACAAATCAAAGCCAGTTAGACAACACACATACCATCACAGGTATACACGTAAATTTTAGTCCTATATGTCTGCAATAAAGTTGTTTGTGTGTTTAGAAGCAGCAAATTCATCTATAAATTGAAAAAGTAAACTAGAGAAGCCAGTAAAATAGAAGCTTGAAACTCAGAATAAAAATAAAACAGTTTTCTGATCCTCTAACAGATAGAAATCCCGGAAGGGTAGAAGAAAGGCAGGGGTCCTGCTGTGAGCATGAGGCAGGCTTCATAGATATCTGATGAAGGTAAATGCTGGTATACTAATGAACCATTTGAGCCTGAAGGACTGATTTTGGAAAGTTAAAGTTGTTTATTATATTTAGCAGAACTCTATAAAGCCTGTAAGGATTCTGCTGACACCGAGTAGAGGTCTCAGCATCTTTATTGCATTCATGGCTTCATAAATCCACTGTTGATACTGAAACAAATTACATACCTGAAAAAGACTTCATGAGTGTTTTTTGGAACTGGATGGGAGGATCAGTGGTACCTGTCTGTTGTTTTGTTTAATCAGTTCATGAGAACTTAGTGCTGGCAGCTCCAACACACTAATTTTATGAAACCTGGGTTCATAAAAAGTTTCACATTTATCTGGAGCATTTCATTTATTAAAACTATTTATTTTAGAACATTTCTATCCTATTCAACTCAGGTCTAATCTATCTTGGATTCTAAACAAGACATCACTATGCTGAAAGTCCTTCCCCACTTGGTGCCATACCAATATAGTAATTTTTCTATACTCCTAGACACTAGTAATAGAAATGTTGAGTGATGTTGGACTGAGAACAAATCTTGTGGAAGTGTAACACTAATATGGCAATAAGCTATTGACATTTTGTTAAAAATACCCATCTTATCTAGATCCTGTGAATACCCTTACCCCTGGAAATAAGTAGAACGACCACCTAAGAAGTTAAAAAACTATATTCAGTCTTCTTGGTATGTCCAGAAAGTAGCTTTTTTACTATACTCAATAGGAGACTACTTTTTTTACCTGTTTTGCCTTTGAATACTCACATCCTTAATGAATTCTATCTCCTTACACCATAGAATCATAGAATTGTTTAGGTTGGAAAAGACCTCTAAGATCACCTAGTCAAACCATTAACCTAGCACTGCCAATTCCACCACCAAATCATGTCCCTAAGTGCTACATCTACACAACCTTTAAATACCTCTAGGGATAGTCACTCTACCTCTTCCCTGTGCAGCTCATTCCAGTGCTTGAGAGCCCTTTTTGTGAAGAAGTTTTTCCTAATATCCAATCTAAACTTCCCATGGTGCAATTTGAAGACATTTCTTCTTGTCCTATTGCTNGTCTCTTCTAAGAAGACGGGTGTTACAAAAAAATTCAAATCTGAATGCAGGTTTATGTATTAGTCCACTTAACCATTTATATTTCCCCATTTGATTTTGTCCTTAAGTTTTTTTATGCCAGAGAATATACACATGAATGGTCTGTGATTTTCCCATTGACACTAAGGTCATGATGGTGTCCACTGAAATGACTGCCACATACTATTTTTCTAAAAATCACAACATGATAAACTGTAATGATGCCTTTTAAGATGTCATGGTATGATATGTTAACAAGCATCTTGGCAAATCTAAATGGCAGTGTCATTGGCAGGATACTTCATAACAGCAACCATATATTGTCAGAGGATCATGCCTTCTTTCCTTCCTTCCTTCCTTCCTTNGAAGATTTGACTTCAGTGTGTAGTCAAAGAGCTGATGTATTTAAAAAAGAAAAACAAGAAGAAATTCAAGTGTAACACTAAATCAAACTTACAATTGTAGGAATATAGAAGTTACGGGTGGGGCAAGGTACTATTGTCAAACTTGTATATGAAAATGAAACTAGGAAATCTGTCTTTTGTGGACAAATCAAAGCCAGTTAGACAACACACATACCATCACAGGTATACACGTAAATTTTAGTCCTATATGTCTGCAATAAAGTTGTTTGTGTGTTTAGAAGCAGCAAATTCATCTATAAATTGAAAAAGTAAACTAGAGAAGCCAGTAAAATAGAAGCTTGAAACTCAGAATAAAAATAAAACAGTTTTCTGATCCTCTAACAGATAGAAATCCCGGAAGGGTAGAAGAAAGGCAGGGGTCCTGCTGTGAGCATGAGGCAGGCTTCATAGATATCTGATGAAGGTAAATGCTGGTATACTAATGAACCATTTGAGCCTGAAGGACTGATTTTGGAAAGTTAAAGTTGTTTATTATATTTAGCAGAACTCTATAAAGCCTGTAAGGATTCTGCTGACACCGAGTAGAGGTCTCAGCATCTTTATTGCATTCATGGCTTCATAAATCCACTGTTGATACTGAAACAAATTACATACCTGAAAAAGACTTCATGAGTGTTTTTTGGAACTGGATGGGAGGATCAGTGGTACCTGTCTGTTGTTTTGTTTAATCAGTTCATGAGAACTTAGTGCTGGCAGCTCCAACACACTAATTTTATGAAACCTGGGTTCATAAAAAGTTTCACATTTATCTGGAGCATTTCATTTATTAAAACTATTTATTTTAGAACATTTCTATCCTATTCAACTCAGGTCTAATCTATCTTGGATTCTAAACAAGACATCACTATGCTGAAAGTCCTTCCCCACTTGGTGCCATACCAATATAGTAATTTTTCTATACTCCTAGACACTAGTAATAGAAATGTTGAGTGATGTTGGACTGAGAACAAATCTTGTGGAAGTGTAACACTAATATGGCAATAAGCTATTGACATTTTGTTAAAAATACCCATCTTATCTAGATCCTGTGAATACCCTTACCCCTGGAAATAAGTAGAACGACCACCTAAGAAGTTAAAAAACTATATTCAGTCTTCTTGGTATGTCCAGAAAGTAGCTTTTTTACTATACTCAATAGGAGACTACTTTTTTTACCTGTTTTGCCTTTGAATACTCACATCCTTAATGAATTCTATCTCCTTACACCATAGAATCATAGAATTGTTTAGGTTGGAAAAGACCTCTAAGATCACCTAGTCAAACCATTAACCTAGCACTGCCAATTCCACCACCAAATCATGTCCCTAAGTGCTACATCTACACAACCTTTAAATACCTCTAGGGATAGTCACTCTACCTCTTCCCTGTGCAGCTCATTCCAGTGCTTGAGAGCCCTTTTTGTGAAGAAGTTTTTCCTAATATCCAATCTAAACTTCCCATGGTGCAATTTGAAGACATTTCTTCTTGTCCTATTGCTTGCTGCTTGGGAGTAGAATGTTCCTTATTATGTGCATTTCAGTTTGTTTCCATGTTTTTCTCATTTTTGGCCCAAAATTTCTGCTGCACTTCTATACTTACACTTACTTTCAAAGTAAATTCTTCCATATATTTGATTTGAAATCTCACGTTCATATTTATATTCCAGTCAAATTTATGTCCTAGTGCCCTTGCTAGCTTTCCTCTCTGCTTGTCCTGTAATATTATGTCTGAATCATCTGCTGGTTCTCCTTGAGCTTTATTCTCTGTATCACTAGTACCACACTAGTGTCTTTTTTGAAATCTATTTGTGCTATCCCATCCCAAGCATTTTAAACTCTGCCATTCCATGCTAATGCTTATCTCAGTTCTCTGTTGGTTGAAGCATTTTCAGAAAGTCCATCCCTCCCATTATTTTTATATTTTTCAGTGTACAAAATTTTCTCACAAATGCACTGATGGACTTGCTGCACAGCTTGCGTTCTGACATACCAGTTTTGCAATAGTTCCTTCAGTAGATGAATGAC
Source organism: Ifrita kowaldi (assembly GCA_013398055.1). NCBI lineage: Eukaryota > Metazoa > Chordata > Aves > Passeriformes > Cinclosomatidae > Ifrita > Ifrita kowaldi. The sequence goes on from VZRS01002391.1 coordinate 216,104, forward strand.
CTTTTACTTGTGTGTTATGGTATAATAAAAATGAACCCTCTTGTCTGTGGGCCTGGATGAGAAACAGCAATCCCAGTGCCTTGGCAGCACATGGTGTGGATGATCTGGGCTGGAAGCCGGGTGCCCACCAAGCCGCTCTATCACTCCCCTCCTCAGCAGGGTGGCACAGGAGAAAATATCTCCACCTCATGGGAGATAAAGGCCGTTTAATACAACAAAATCTAAGTCTGTGCAGAAGCAAAGGAAAGCAAAGGATTTATTCTCTGCTTCCCGTCAGCAAGTGATGTCCAGATACTTCCTGGGAAGCAGGGCTTCAGTACATTTAATGGTGGTTCTGGAAAGCAAATGTCATAATAACGAATGCTCCTCTTCCTCTTCCCTTCTGTTAGATTTGCTATCTGAGCAGACACCATTTGTTCTGGAATATCCCTTTGGTCCCTGTGGGTCAGCTGTCCTGGCTACGTCCCCTCCCAAGATCTTTCCCACCCCCAGCCTTCTGATGAGGGAGGAATGTTGGAGAGAAAGTACTGGTGCTGTGGGAGCATTGCTCAGCAGTACCCAAAACACTGGTGTGTTACCAACATCTTTCTGGGTACCAGTGCACAGCACAGAGCTATGAGGGCTGCTGTGGAGAAAATTAACTCCATCTCAGACAGAACTTGTACACATATACAGACATTCAAAAGGAAAAGAAAGGAAAATTACTTCTGATTGATGTAGTAGGGAAAATCAGACCATATTTCCTTTTATAAAAAATACAGTCTAGTAGTATCCACATCCAATTTGGCTCGAATCTGAATTTTGTAACACTGTCTTGAGAACTATCATTGTGTATTCTGTGTTCTTGGATAGTGATTAAGCTTACATGCAAAAACCTGCTAAATTCTATTTTTGACATTTATAAAAAGCCAAGGATATTACTGAAGTCCTGACATACATGATCCTTCAGTCCTTAAATTGCTAAAAATCACACTAATAAGATTCATTACTTACACCGGTGTTGTAATTATTGCTGCTAATTTTCCTCAGACCTGCTATTGACAAAGTATATGGACCAAATTAACCTCGGCAATCAGTTATATTCTCTCACTCTGTTTCTCTGAAGGTGGATGTGAACCATGCTGTAATGTATTTCATAAATGGGCATTTGTCAGATAGAATTTGCAATTTAAGCACTGGCTGACCGTTTGAGACTTAGAAAAATTGGAGTAGATCCATGGATTCAGTTTAAGTTTCTAAAGTAACAGTATTTGAGGCTCATAATTGTAGTATTGAGTATACAGAGAAAAATAGAAGCGTATGTACACATAAATGGAACAGTTGTTCTTGAAGTCTTAGATCTACTAAAGCAGTTACCTTGAACAAAAGTTAACAGCTATAGCTAGTAAGGCATTTTACAACCTCTTGCTCCTTCACTTAGTCCTGACTACAGACCGGGAGAAGATACCAACTGACGTTATAGCTTGGTGGAAGAAAAGATCAGGTAGAATAAATAGCAGAAAACCTTCTGTGATTTTTTCTCAATAGAGAGCATATCCATACAAACAAAAAATTGATTTGTTTGTTTGTTTGGGGGATTTTTTGCCTAAAGCTAAAATAATACAAGGCAGGATTGCAAGGCATTTCCTCAAAGGAAAACGTATTTTTTAAATCCTACAGACTTCTTCCTACATTATCCTTAAGAAAGTCTATCATCCAAAAGGAGGAAGTGCCTGTATATAGGCACTTAAAATCTATTTCTTAATCCTTTCCCAGACAGATACAGCTTTGCTGATACATTCACTAGTAGCAGAATGTATGGCACTCCTCCAGTACTTCTGTTGACCTGGCTAACCCATCATTTTACACTGTTCAGTTATTTCACAATAATTTTTTTCTTCAGAGGTTCTGGTCTACCAATAATAACAGGCTTATAGGGCTTGATTTCTTTAGATAAGGATTATGTGGGATTCTTTGGTTAGATTTCACCTAAATTCATTAAGGAATACTTTAAAAATGAAAACAGAACAAACACTAGGCACAATCTTTTTGCAGAGCTAGCAGCAACGAGCTACTTAACCATAACTTCGATAACTGCTTCTCCTGCAGCTGTGCTTCAGTCTGCCTTTAAACTCTTAATGCAAGAATATATACATTCGCTTTTGGTGACAGTATGAGAAATGGAATATATAAACCTGCTTTCAGCAGAGAATTTGCCACAAGGTTCTTAAGCCTTCATTGGCTATTTTGTAAGTTCAAGTAGTTTGTGAACAGTGGCAGAAAAATCTTTTCAAAACCATTTTCCTAACTCCAACCCAATTGTTTAATGCCAAATGTAGTTCTAATCAACTTCATTTTTTACCCCTTTTTTCATACCTGAAGTCTAAAGAAAATGAGGACAGCAGTAGAAAGAATTCATTATATACATATTAGTGCTCTGAAGTCAGGAAACAGGATTAATCATACCCAAAATACCCAGAAGAAAGTGTGTTTATAATCCCTGTACATTCTCATTAGCCACTTGAAACCAGTCTCTGGAAATCTCTAATTGGGGAAGAAATTCTATACAAAATCTTTGCCCCTGAATTGACTGAATCAGGACTCTAGGGGAAAAACAACATGATTAGCTTTGGCAGCTAGACTCAGCTGAGTGTCTGACTAAGAAAACCGATTCCCTTAAAGAATATTGCAGCTCTTGGCCTAACTCAGAGCACACCTCTAACTGTGGTATGGACGGCCCTACAGAAATCATGAGTCTTATCCAGTGTGATCTTGAGTCACAAAAAGGCTCAGAGGTTGATTTTTGCCTTTCTGTTCCTATGAGGGTGACAGTAATCACAGTTACCTATTAAAAACTTTCTCCTTATTTTAGAATAGACTTCAGATATCTAAATCCTGAGGGGGTTTTTCCTAGTTTTTAAGAAGAAACCTTTCCCTGTTTTTTCCCCTCTAATACGCTAGTCCTCATGGTTGGCTCTCTTGTAACAATCTCTTCATCTGACCAGACTATAACTAGAACATTTAAGAGGTAAAAAGTGCACAAAATTAATTTGACTACATAGACTTGGAAACTCGATCTCCATTCTCCAGCAACTCTCTGGCAGGTTCTGTAGCTTTTGTGCTCTGTCCAAGAAACCTGGGATGGTAGCTGAATATCATTGAACACAGTTTGTGATGGCTGTGTTAGCCTGACAGAAAATGGAAAAGCTACTGAAATTATCTAAATGGAACCAACTTAAGTCCAAGGAGTGCAGCACCAATCATGTCCTCCTGTTCTGTTCTGCTCTTCTGTTCTGCTTTCATAGTGGTGGTAAAACACATAAGAAGCTGTGGAGGAAGAACTGGAGAGGAGATCTAGGATTGTGAAGGACAAAGTTGAGTGAGTCCACCACAAGATAACAGTGCAAATTCTTCAAATAGATTAATAACGGTGAAGTAAGATGTTTTTAAAGAATCCCGCTGGGATGAAAAGTTGTGTAGAGTGAGTAAAGTCAGGGTAAGGACATAAATTGAAAAAATATCATCTCTGAAGATGGTTGGGCAAAAGCAGGGACAACTTAGAAAGTTTGTGAGTAAAACAGATGCCTGAAAAAGAAAAAAATAAAAGCTAAAGGCACACCAAAGGAACAGAGAATACTTCCATTAGCTCTCTTATAATGTGAAAATCTGAATAGCTATATTTTCTGGCCAGGCAAATGTATGCAAATATATGTAAATGTCATGCAGATTGTATCTTCAGCTTTTTTGATGCCCACTGTAGTCAGGTCTATAATATAGTTATCCAGAGGAATCAGTGAATTCTTGCTGGCGAGGCAGAAGCGTTTGGGTATGGATGGAGATCAAGTAGTTTTTCTTCCAATTCTACTTTAATGACTGAAGCAGAGTGGATAACTCTCTGAATTAGGCCATGTGCTAACTGGAAGTCATCTCTAAAAAGGATCAGAGAAGCCATGTATCTATGCATTGAAATAAAGTGATATATATCTTCTGTTAGGAATTCCAAACCATGAGACAGTTGCTATAAATCACACTTTAATTTTTGTGATTCATATAAGGAGTCACCAGGGATTTGGGGAAAATCTATCCAGAGTTGAATATCTGTATCTTGTAAAATTAGCTAATATATATATTACATTCATTTGAAATTTTTTTTTACAAGCAGATAGTATATACTGGGCAGTGCGAACCATAATGCTCTACTCTACAGTGGATTTCTATTTAATTATTTTATATTTCTGTTTAAGTATTATTACCTGAGTTTTCACATTGCATGTGGCTTTTTGACGAATCCTGAAAAGACAACTGAGTGCCAGCATTTGTCCTTCAACAGACAAAGAGGATCAAAGACAGGAGAGGGAAGAAGATAACAGTGGCTACTGTTTGTGGAACATTCCCAAGCATTTTTTGCAAATAGTTGCTCAAATGAATAAGCTGTAATTAACTATTCACATCCTTTTTGTGTTTGCTTTCCACAAATATTCCAGCATATTGGTTTATTGGCATGAATGATCAATGCAGTGATGACTTTGCATTTGTAATTATTATTATTTTTACTAGCAGGCAGATTCTGAGAGATATCCTCAACCAATTAGGAAAAAACCACATGACTGTTATGTCCAATAGCAAAAGTCCCTTCTGAATTTCTAATATCAGATACTTTGATTAAACTGCCATCCAATAACCTGCTATGAAAAATATTTATAGAAATTATTTAACAAAAAAAAAATCTGATAATTGCATGTGAAAATTACAAATAGAAAATGAAGCAAAAGGCCCCTCATCACAAATGAAGTATTATGCACCCAGTTCGGTTGCTGATATATTACTTTCTCCAGTATTTCAGCTATATAATCACGTTTTATAGAAACCTGAACTGCCCAGCAACTGGGTGACTCAAGGTAATTCAATGACTGTATTTCATCATTACATCCAGAAAGTAAAGTGCAACCAACAGTTAAGTTCAGCCCTGATGGTATCAGGGAAGTCTAAGTTAAGCTGTAACATGCTATTTCACCTTGACTGAATCTTCATCATCTTATCTTTATCTTACAGGTCTCCCCCCAACTGACAGGAGTTAAGATGCTGGGCTGAGAGGCAGTGGTTCCATGTGTGAAACAAGCTTTGCATTGCTGAATTTATACTAACAGAAAACATTCAGTTTTCTGTTCTATTTACAGAGTAATGTCTCAGAGAGGAGGAAATGCAGGGCCCCATTTTGGAGTACGTTTTCCTAGCTAACACCAGCACATTGCAGTTTCCTCTGGAGACGCAGCACATCCCAGGAGCACCTCCCTGTACTAGTCCCATTTCAGACTACTCAATACCACACATCAAGGGAGTTTCAGCTAAACTCTGTAAGTGCTGGATTTTTTAAAGTTTTGGTTCACCCCTCTCATTATCAAATCTGTAGCTGTCTCAGGAAGTTTTGTCACGTCTACCTTCTCTTTATTATGGAACAGCAGTATTCTCCCAGTTGTTAAGGTTGCACCTAGCTTTTAAAGTCCTATATTTGCCCTTCTTTAACTTTGGCTTGGAAATTGGTTTGGCCTTAAAATTTCCATACTTTGAAGGAAAAGAAGGATAATTAATTTTCTTCAAACAGTGTATAATCGAACTATTTTTAATTTAGAGGTCAATTAAAAATTACCCTGATTGAAAATTTACTTATTTAATATTTTGCTACCTCTAACTCAAAAGCTGCTTATTATAACCTCTTAAAACTTTCCCTGCACTTAGATCCTTTTGATAACTCTCAGGCTTCTTAATTAAAAATAAAACCTCCAAATTGCAATTTTGAGAGTGTAGTATATTTTTCCTGCAGATTACCTTTGGCCATACCCTTGTGCCTTTATTTCAGCAGATACTTTGTTTTCTGTTGGATTCAGTAGGAAAGAAAGTGGTGGTATACATTCTGCAAGAATAAACATGTTTCTTGAGAAGAAATAACAAGGTATCTTCACCATAGGTGCAACTAGGAAAAAAGATAAATTGCCTAATTTTTTTATGGTTATTTGATAAAGGAGACTGTGGTGGGTTGACCTTCATTGGATGCCACATGTCCCCCGAGCCGCCTTACCCCCTACCCCTTCCCAGCTGGCCAGGGGAGAGAGAACAAGATGGAAAATGACTCATAGGTTGAGATAAGGCAATTTACTAAAGGAAAAGCAAAAGTTGAGTGCACACAAGCAAAGAGGAAAAAAAGTTTTTTTCTCCTTCCCATCAGGGAGCGACATTGAGCCGCTTCCCAGGAAGCAGGGTTTCAGCATGTGTAGCGGTTGCTCCAGAAGGCAAATATTGTAAATAATGAACACCCCCCTTTCCTCCTCCCTCCCTTAGCTTTTCTATATGAGCTGATGTCATACACTATGGAATATCCCTTTTGTTAATTTGGATCAGCTGGCCTGGTTGTGTCCCCTCTCAGGATTTTGCCCACCACTAAGCTACTGATGGGGGACAATGCTGAGAGACAGCGCTGAAGCTGTGCCTGCTCAGCAGTACCCAAAGCACCGGTGTGTTACCAACACCTTTCCAGCTACCAATGAAAAGCACAGCACTGTGAAGGCTACTATGGGAGAACGAGCTCCATCTCAGCCAGACCCAACACAGCCAGGCAGATCCTGTAAAAATCAGTAAGGATTATATTTATTACCAGGTTCTCTGCATGAGTATATCAACCCATGTCAGTAATGTGCTCCTGGAATGAACCTTTTGATGATCCCCATTCACCAAACCTACCTGTGTCCTGTTCTGTCCAGGAGTGCTGGCTGGAACTAGTCGTAAGGAAGGACACCTGAGAAATGCAATGTGAATGCCAGATACTCAGTGCCTGCTGCTTCTTCTCATAGGCCTGCTCTAGGTGTATCACTCTGCTTGTTTCCCTTGATGTAGCCAGAAGACTACAGAACTCTTTGCGAAAGATGGAAGTAGCTACCACAAGACAAGTAGCACATGCAGAAGGTGGAGAACACAGGGAAGCTCCTCACTGTGGGCCCAAGTTAGCAATCAGAAAAAGCAGGCAATTAACAAGGAAAGTTAAAAGGCATATAAAAAGAATTTATTACTGATAGGATGGAGAAGGAATATTTTAACTAAATCAGAAACAAATGAAATCCTTCAAATGGCACAGATCCAGAACTGGACCAGGATGGCAAAATTGTCAATCACTATGCAGGAAAAACAGAAGTATTAATCATTAGCATGATGTATTCATCTCTTACAGTGATTAATTAAGTACTTTCTATTCTATTAGTAACTGGGGAGGATGTGAAACAAAAACCATTAAAGCATTTTAGAATCTACTGTGCCCAATAACTTGCACACAGTAGTATTAAAAAATTGGTTTAGGAGCTCTCTGAATATTAATGTTGATTTTGAACAAATCTTGATTTCTGGGGAAAAAGTTCCACAGGACTAGTAAAGAGTGATGCTGTTTTAAAAAGAGTGAAATGAGATGATACGAGGAGCTAAAAGCTACTTAGTCTAATATCAGCTTCTCTTAAAACCACGGAAGGGCTTGTATGGGACACAATAAGAAAAAAGTTCAGATTTTAGCATGAAAAATACCAACTAATGTAGTCTTGTGGAAAATAGATCTTTTCAAGAAAATGTACAAACATTTTTTCATAAGATCAGCTAAGTCTGGGTGATAAAGTGTTGACATAATATACTTAGATTTCTGTGATTAATTTCACCACATTTGTATTACATTACAATTTTTAAAAATAGCACTGTATAGACTCGGTACAGATCAGTGTAAGAAACTGATGAAATAGGTTAAAAATCTCCTAAAGCATACAGCACAGTTAGGAATTGCAAGTGTGATCCAATACAAAATGAAGGCATTTGTAACTATTGCATAGAACTTCAGGAGTCGTCTTGAATCAGTGTTACCTGATACATTATATTCTCCAGTACTCCAGGATGATTATGAGGGAGGTGCTGAGAGAAACCTAAGGGTAGAGATGTCTGAGAATTTATGACACATTAGCCCTCTCTAACTGAGTCTGGCTGAAATAAAGGCTGTTTCTGTCAGTAGTTACCCCTGAAAATTCTGGGTACCACTAGCCTGACTAGCACTCTCTTTATGAATCCACTTCAATTCTTATCCCCAAAGATTTCCTCATTTTCAGATTCTTACTGCAAATTATATGAAACAGTGTATCTTTTTTCCATTTTCCTCTTTCTAATTGCTTTGCCTCTCCCTTTGTGTGGGTGTTTTATAAGACATACATTCACTTTAGCCTTCATTACAGTTTGTAAATTTGACATCCATTTTTTCATGGTCAACAACCCCAGTGACTTCCATCTTTTTTTCATAAGAGCACTTTTTAATGCTCTTGATCATTCCCATTGTCCTTCACTGAACCCTCTCTAAATCAGCATTATTGTTTATAAGATGGAGTCACTGGTACTGCACACAGTATTTCAGATCAGACTATGGCACTGGCAGTTTAATCCTTTCTCTATTAGTTCTCATTCTTTATGCATCTTAATATGTTTGCTTATCTTGTACAGCTGCACATTAAGCAGAAGTCTTTACTGAAGTAATTTACAAGGATAACTAGGTCCCTTTCTAAAGTTGGTACGCTAATTTAGAGCTCTGTGAGGTGTTGAGTAATTCATATTTTTTCCACCTGGTATACCTTACTTTGCTTCTGTTGATAATTCATTTGTCAGAGTGAGTAGGTCACACAGTTCTGTTTGTTTCAGAACTTGCACACAAACATCTCTGAACTTACGCTGAACTATTTTTTATCCCTTGCAAATTTTGCTGCCTCACAGCAATTCCCGCTTCCTAGATGATTAATAAATAAGTGGATGAGCAGGAACCTTGGGGCCCACTGCTGTTATCCTTTGACATGATGAAATTGACCATTTAATCCTGCCCTTCACCTCCTTTTCCTCCACCACTTCTTGATCCATCACTACTTAGCTTCCTTCATAGCTTCTTGCGAAGAATTTTGTCAGTGGCCCAGAGAGGTTAGAATAAATTATGCCAGCTGCTCTTCTTTATTAACATATTCAAGGAGTTCTAGGAGATTAGCACAACAATATTTCCCTCTGCAGGAACTGTGCTGATTGGCCCCTATTTGGCCATGGTCTCCCAAGTGTTTCGCTACTTTGTTTTAAATTATTATTTCAACTAATTCATAGTGTTCACTCATAAGACTTCCTGGTCTATTATTTCCCAAAACACCCAGAACCTCTCTGAATATCTAAGTATTTAAAGACTCACGTGTTTAAAGACCATTTCCATATTTGTTCTGGTGTTCTTCTGTGTATTTATCAATTACCTGCAGGTAGTACTGTATCTTTTTTGGTGGAATTTTCAAGTAATGATTTGATGGTAAAATTAAAACTGATGAGGCAAGCTGTAAGCACCTAAGAATGTGTATTTTGGGTAGATGAGTAGAGTAAAAGCAGCTTGTAATAGGAAGTGCTATTGTTACTGAATGTATAATTCCTTACTTACCTTGTTACTGTGAGTACTTTGGTACCTGGGCCCAAACTTCAGAGAGAACAAAGAGGCTGAGACAGAGACTCATACCTTAAATAAGGTTTGAAACAAAAAGCACTCAAAGAGCTGAAACACAAAATACTTAGCAGGGCATTAAGGAAGCTTAGTCCATCTTCAATATTCAGACGAACAGGTGACTTAACTGTGTTCAACAAATATGTCAAAGGAGAAGTGTTCAGATCTTCAGAAATTGAGCCCAAAATGTCATGGAGAGGTGCTGATTATGACTGTCAGCAGAAGGGATACAAAGAAAAGTTAGTGTGTGCTTTTTTAACCACAAGGCTTTTTGGGCTGTGAAATACTTTGCCAATTGGTGGAATTTCACTCATTTGAAGTCTTAAAGCCAAAAGCAAATTTCCTGGTAAAAGATATGTTTAGAAAGAAGTTAAAGGTTATACAGAAGTTACCGCGACAAATTGTTTGCATATAAATCTATTTGTTATCACAAATATTATTAGTTACTACTTATTGTATATGGCACACAGCTGATCAGGTCTGTCAGTGGGCTACATTCTCACTGGCTTGCTTTTTCTTAGCAGCTCAGCAACTCATTTTGCTTTAAATAGCTCAGCAAATCAGCAAATGGAGCCTGTCTATGAGGCTTAACTCGATCTATGTCAAGGCATCAGGACTTGAAGGAAGCCCCTGGGTAGGCAGCTGGAAAGAGGAGAGGCTTTCAAGTGCTTAGAGGAGATAGTGGGACCAAGCATCCTGCTCTGAAGGTGTGGTCCTCATGAAACCTGTGTGGAGAGGATCCTGAGTAGCTTTGGGTGTGGCTGCGTATCCGCTGCCTTTGTCTACTTTACCTGACCTGTGTATATCCTCATGCCATCCCCTCATCACCTCTGAAGGTGGAATATATCACAAAGAGGAGGAAAGAGCTGCTGAGCTCAGCACAGCATGTCCCACCCCTAATACGTCATTTCACTATTGAGGTATGTATTCCCAGTCATAAATACCTGTATTAGACACTCACAGTGCCTAATCCAGGGACTATCAGCTTGACTCAGCTGAGACTGTACAGTACACTTAAGTCCCCATACCTCCAAGAGTTATGTGGATCTAAAATCTGAGAACTTGCCAAAAATTAAAATAGAAGTGTGTCAAAATGTAGAAAACTGTGTTCTGATTTATGAGGCAGCATTTGGGAAAGTGTTGGTCAGCCTCAACTGCAGCACAGGTATCAGGAAAGACATAGCAAATTCTGAACATTTGCAGACCTTAAAAGGAAAGTTGTCTCAACTCAGCTCTCAGCTAGTCATTTTCACAAATAGTCTAATAAAGAAGTTGATTGGCATGAAACAGACAAATTGTATATTCCTACCTTTGCTGTAGTACCAAAGAACTGAAACATGGATTGTGGTTACCAGCTATGCAAGACTACTTGGGTAATTGACCCAAATGGTTAACCTGAGAGCTACAGATTAATAAGCATTCTCAGTTTATAAATGGATTTTGGGCTTAGATTTACTGAGTAAAATCTGAATTATTTATCCAGATCTCAGCTGCATGATTCAAAATACTCGGTAGAATTAATGATGACTAATTTTATTCTTTGTTTGCACCTGCCATTTGTTTCTAAAACCATAAGGAAAAGAAAAATATGTTTCAATAAATAATAACATCCTGAGGCCAGCCAACTTATGTTTGGTTTTTCACTTAGGCATGTACTTTTTCAGCCACTTTTTATTGATTTAGGATATGCTTAAAATACAGATTTGTTAGCTTCTACCCTGCCCATAAGCAGGTAAAATGCTGCAGCACTTTGTGACCATAATTCAAGTAAATGTGTTGATGATATATTCTTAGAGTGACTAACTGGCAAAGTAGGACTAGACTTAGTTTGTTCTCCCCTCCACTGCCCTAAGCATTTGCTTAACTCCATCACAGTCTCCCTGTTTCAGCTGAAGAAAATTTCTTTTTTATGAGAATACTTCTTTCAGAAAAGGTCTCAAAGTTCAATCTCAGTGAGGGTCTAAGCATCACAAGTTGACAGTCCAAGATGATCTTCCTCATAGTAGGTCAGTCTGGGAAGATGGCAGGCAGTACTCCAGTGTGATGCTTCTTTCTTTGTCCTGGTCTGCCTCCATTTCAAATAGACATAATGAGAAGAGAAAAAGAGGAAGCACGTGCTTGTTGTCCATCAGAAATGCAAGTGAGACTGATATTTTCAGTCTTTCATGTGGGTGCAGTGCGCTCAGATGATATTTTGGCACAGCCCTCAAGTTCCAGCCAGCTTTAGGATTGCAAATCATCATGCAAAACACCAGGACTCTGAACCTGATCTTTGACCTAGTACTTCCAATGAAATAGAGCACCAGCATAAACCTCAGATTTTCGGCTAGGTAGTGACTCTAAGTCATATTTTGCACATGAAGAGTAGGTTAACTTGCCCACTGCTTTAGACAAGTTAGACCAATATCCTTGTGTGGATTTAAGTCCCCACTGAGAATGATAGAAATAAAGTGTCTTAATACCTGCATTGCAGCTACACTTTCAAATGACTTGGCTTTCCAGTTCACTAGCAGGTCCTGGGCCACTGATCATCAACATTGCTTGTGTGTGTTATTTTGCCCTTGCATTATTCCTTGGGACTAATTAAATATTTTTTCTTCAAGATCTGATTTGGGTGAAACATGAGAGAGCTTCCCTCAAGTGGCAGTTCACTGCAGGCCATGTAGACAAGCACTGGGTTTGCCTCATATCTTTTTACAAAATCTTGCAAATTTATCCATGTAGAATATCCAAGGCAATCTAATGCCTGAGAACAGAAACACTGGGGGCATGCCAGAAGCATCACTTTAGTGAGTTGTGACAGTTCTCAGGTTTAGGCACTTTGAAGTGAAAAACAGAGACAAAATAAGTTTTATGCATGAAGGCCACCACTTGGAACTAAGAGGGTACATGAGATCATTGTCTAATCAGCGTCCCTGTTCTAGAAGGAGCTAAACTACAGCAACATGAAATGTACAGTCTGTCACTTAGCCTGTAGCCAAGGGACCATTGGCCAAGAGAGATAACTTTACCAAGGTAGGTGCAGTTTCTGAGATGGTACAACTTTGCCTTGGATAATTGTCTTTGAAATGGGACCACCACACTTTCCAAACTCACAGGAATGTGAGAACAGAAACACTTTGAAGTACTCTTGTAAAAGCAAGTAAGTCCATTAGTCAAAGGTGGAGTGAAATCTGAAAGATTTGTCCCTTTAGAGACAATCATCTCCAATTTACCCACTGAACTTTTGGAGCCTGGATATATTGTTGGAGTGCAGAAAGCCCTTGGGTCAGGTTGTGCGTTTCCTAGCACAGTGTGATATTTGTGCTGGCACAGATGCTTCTGTGGCACTGCTGCAGCCTGGGAAGCTGCTCAGGAGCACCTGCCCAAAGAGGAATGACATACAGTTAGGGACAGGGTGTGGCAGCAAGGCAGGAGGGTGCCACAGGAGACGAGCTCTTCTGAACTCTGAGGGCTGTGATTGCCTGAGCTGGCATGGAGTGAGAGCTAAGGGCAGCCAGGCTGGGGTGTCAGAGGAGTTCTGCAAATGCAAGTGGTAAGAGTGTCACTCCTTTCCATGAAAATGCTTGCTGCCTAAATCTCAGCCCATGAAGTAAAGGGTGCTGTTATAGATGAGTTGCCTAGTGGAAACTAAATTAAACTACTCTGGAGATTGTAGGAGTGAAAGATTTCATTTCCTAGAAAAGCTGGTTTAAAAATGCTTATCCTACCTCTCTGCCCATCTATCATAGGTAATTCCAGGTGCCTATCACTGTCACTACCAGTCCTGTATTGGAAATCTCTTTATATCAACTCATCTCACATGATATTATCAAAGGGTTCAACAAAAGCAGATCCTAGGAGCAAAAAAAAAGCTCTTTCAGCTCTGCAATTACCTCTGATTTTAGCCAGATTAAAATTACAGAGAAGAGTTGAATTTTAATTATCTTGAAATTCTGGCATAAAGGCCTAATTATGATGTTTTTGTTTTGAATGCATTTCATAAGCAGGTGATATAAATAAATTCCTGAACAGAGGGCTCTGTAGAGGAGTAGACAATGGGAGCTTTGGCACTCCAAGCGTACTGATCGAGTGAGGCTTCACAGATGCATGATTTGTATTTTACTGTGGTCTCATTGAACACTTTTTGAATACATATAATATTAAAATATATTCCCTTAAGCAATAAGAAAAAGACAATTCATAAGGGATATACAAAGGAAAACTTTCTTTTTGATCAAAATCCAGTAATTAAAAAAATTTCTAGTAAGATTTACTATTAGGTGTTTTGCTAGCTGCTACTGTCTTAATGTAGAAGCCAAATGAATATACACTTGGGTGAGAAAGTACTTAAGTTTTTCTTCTGTTTTTCCTTAAATATTTTCATTTAGATAGTACTCCTGTAATATGAGAAACTTTGCAGAAAACTAGAATTTCATACATTGCAAGGAAAAGGAAGATAGAAAGGTTATGTGTCAAAGACAAGCAAAGAAGCAAGGGAGAAAAGAGAAAGATGGACTTATGAAAAAATTAGGAAGCAAAGGGGACACTAATAAGAGGACACAGATATATGGCAAAGGGAAAATGTGAAGAAAATGAGACAAAAAGTCACGTATTTTCAATGTCACATATTTTCAATGTCACATATTTTAATACACTGAAATGACATTGAAATGCTTTGATTTTTTTTTTTTTTCTATTCTTAAAAATATTGGAAAGGGGAGAGACATGGAGAGAATGAAAGAGCTTATATTTCCTTTAATTCACTCTTTAAAGAAAATGAAATCTCAAACACTGGCATACTGTAGCCAGACTCCTGGCATTGCAATACCTTGTTCATGATGCAAGAATGTTGTGGCTCATCCAGAGAATCATCTGAGTCTCCACCTGCCTGGGATTAGACCCAGGCAAAAGCCTGCAATATGTTTGCTCACCTTTTGGCACTAGGAAATGCAGAGGACTGAAATACGTCTTCTCTAAGCAAGTGTTTTCATTTCACATCACCCTCTGCAAAAGCATATTTTGCATGGCATTGGCCAATCTGCCAGCATCCCAGCTGCTGTCCAGTTCTTTCTAGAAAGAGTCTTTAAAGTGCAGCAGTAAATGCCTTAGAGATCAATTTTGGTTTTGTCTGCACCAAAGAGCTGCACCACTGCACTGGTGGCAGAGAAGCAGTTTAGAAATAAATGGGTCAAGCTTTAGTCAGCTGCTCACCAAAAAAAACCCCAACAAAAACCAGCACATTTAAAAAGTCACCTCCTGTTCTTTTATATCTGGAGGAGAATACAAGCCTCCTAACAGCAACAGCAGGCATTTCTTACATGCTTCAGTGCAAAGTCAACCAATTGGGCTTAAGTGTCCTTTTTTTTGCAAAGTGCATCAGTAACACGCATAAGGGCCCTTCCCTCTGGTGTGCTGTGAGCAGCAGCCTCTCTGCCAGAGCACTAGGAGCAGGCAGCTGAGGCAAGGTGGCACTGCAGGCAACAAGCTAAAGCCTCCCCGCCTGGTTCCACAGCAGGCACCACCGGCCCTCACAGCATGTTCTTGCCAGCCGAGTTGAAGCATAATACAGGAATTTTCCTGAATTACCTGGCATTAAAACTAGGGATGCTGTTAATCGTTTTGTTATCCCCCTGTACCTGTTCTACATCTTTTGTCTCAGCCCTCAGCACAGTGGCCTCTGAGGACTGTGTGGCTGTAGCTGTTCAGCCCCAGCTATGCCAGTGCAACCAGTGTGGCCACAGCAGCTCACTGCTGACCTTCTCCTAGAGATTATTCCTCCTCCTCCATCCCCCTCAACTCAGCCCCCCGTCACCTGATTCTGTTTCTCATTTAATCACTCCCTGACGTTTTTCTGTGAAGATGAGCCAGATTGGTTCACACAATTTAAATAGCAAGGCTCGCTTATCTGACTTGCCGTAACCAAAATGGGTGAGGGAGAATGCCGTAAGAAGCGGATCCAAGGGGAATATTTTCTGGTAGAAGAGTTATAATGGACAAGCTGGGATAACTAAAAGCCTTCCCCTAACAGATATTTAACAAAGTACAGCTCTGCTGACACCTTATAGAGATATCAGGTACAGACTGAAGAGCAAGAAACAGAACAAATGTGAAGAATGAGCTGTTCTGCATTCCCTGAAACTGAATTAGAGAGGCTGAAGTACGTAGCCTGCTGACGGACAAGCTATGCCACAGAGCACTTAGATCCCTATAAACTGCCTGAAACACTTACGTGAAATTGAGCTATTGTACAGTAATTTTAAGGCTAGAGTGCAGGAAGAAGGAGATTTTACATTTATTTATAAAATTTAAACATTTGGACTAAGAATATTTTTTGGATAGTGTAAGACCTTTTGAGAGGTGCTACTCTCCATCATTAGAAAATCAGTTTTTTGTATTTGTTTAAAAGATTAGTGTTTCTGGGTAGGAGAAGGAACTAGAGAAGCCCCAAGGTATAGTCATCCCTTCCCTTTTTTCCCCTCTAATTCTGAAACAGCAAACTGATTATCACATATTTACTTTTTCTAAAGGCAGAGAGCAAGATGCAGCACAGGGGGTGAAAAAAAAAATAGCACTAAAGCCTAAGGTTAGCCTAACGTAATCCTAGAACTCTGACTAGCCATGGCACTGCGTGTTTTGATGAGGAGAATGCACACTGGTCAGAACTGGGAGATTGGAGAGTGTGTATATATTGGGGCCTGCTTGACCTAAAACCTAAATTGGCATCAAATACCTCAGTTAGAAATTCTACCCCACCCACATACCTTATTACTATTAATTTCCCCCCATCTATGGCACTTCAGTGCAGACCATCATAATTTAGTATTGAAGTACAGCTATGCATCAGAGGGATACTCTCATTCCAATTTTTGTATTGGATATGTAGGCAAATATGTCTCAATATAGAAGACATGCCGGAACACAACTGTGATACTCTTAACTCCATCCCAACCCCTCATGAATGAGGATATCTTATTTTCTTCACACTCCCAACCTACAAGAATAATAGCAAAAGGCAGTCTGAAACTCTTCTGTCTTCATAAATTTTGTACATGGTATTCCAATTCATTGATGCATGGCCATAGTTTGACCATGATCTCTCACCAAAACAGAAACAGCATTTAAAAATTGCTCAAAGCAATCAAAAAGCATCAAAACGGAACTGTTCAAGAGAAACAAAGTACATCAAAAGTGCCTTCTGCCTCCACAGAATCCATTTTTCACCCTGGTTTACAACCACTTAGCTAGTCACCTGCCAATAGCCTTAGGAGAATTTAAGATGAATGCCCTTTTTTTTTCCCAGAAAATCCATAGACTCAACAGTTTTTGATGTAGTAGTTTTGTCACAAAACCTTTCCATTTGCTGTAATCAATACAAGATCTAGCTTTCCCATATGATGTCCATGGATGTCATTTGTGTAGGCAATATTGCAAATATGTGCTTGTTTCTCCTTTAGTTTGGGAAAGACAAGGAAATACGGCTGGCACTGTTTTGGCTGCTCTTTAACCAAGGAGCATCTCTTTTCGTGACTCAGTGGGGCTTGAAAAGAGGAGGTTTAAGCCAACAGTAGTATCCCTGCTAGCCAAGGATCAAAAAACTATATGGTGAAACAGTTTCAGACTCTAGCTTGCAAACATACTTCTGTTAAATGAAAGAAGATAGAGATACAGCTCAAATAAGAACGAGAAGCAATCACAGTAATCAAGCCTACTTCAGGCATTATCTCAAATAACACTGCAAGACTGGTAATACTGTGTGAGAGTTAGCACAGACCATTTCCCTGTATTCTGGAATGAGTCTCATACAAAATCACAGTTGTAAAAAGCGTTAACTTTTGAGCCCACATATATTCTTCTGACATTTGTTTTATAACAGCAGGGTATAAACTAGGAATGTTTGCTGTCATCATTTTGGATTTTGCAGTTTCTTTGCGTGCAGTTTGAAAGGTAGTGGACACAGATTATGATGAAACAGTTGTTAGACCAGTTCCAAGATGATGTAGAGCCAGGTTATAACCTCGAAACATGCCCTTGATGAGCCATCACTCATTCCCATCAAAGGGAATACTCACATGAATGCTAACTTTTCACCAATATCTGTAAGCATCAAATTACGGCTCTATTTGCTTCACTAATGTAAAAGACATTAGATTTTTCTCCTTCCTCTTCCCTTTATTTTTTATAGTAAATGCCTTAGAATGCATCAGGTGAAAATATTCAAGATAACAGAATGCAGATCAGTTTGGTTTTACAGGTTCCCTTTGGCTCTGCTAGTTCCCTCCAGAGATGATCTGTGGCTGTCAAGGTTGGAGTGCCACAGTGACAACTTTTTAATGATCTGAGGCATGTGGCCAAATAGTTCCTTTTTGATTTCCATCCAACACAAAAAAATAGTATTAAATTTACCAACTCTTGTATCGTGCTGCTGACATATCTAGAGGGTGATTAATTGTGCCACCAGAGTCTGTGTAGAATTCTATTCTTGACAAAATGAGCTTTTAAAATCTATTTAATAACTATAATTATGAGTGAGGACAAAGACCCGTAACTGTAAATGGGTTCTCTGTGTTTCTTATTTAAGTACCTGCCAACAACTGAAAGATGGAAAGCCAAAGAGCATTTTGTACCAGCAAGCAGAATGCAGCAACTTTTCAGGATAAATTCTATCATCTGTGAGCAGTTTTGTCTAGTAAGAACCAATGAATCTATTAATCTGTTCTGCAAGACAATGGATAGCAACGACCTGTCAGCTTTATGAGATCCATCAACATCTTTCTGTATCTTTCTGAAGAAGGCCTATATGCCCTCTGCAGGCTCTGTATGACAGAGTAGCACCATTAACACTGTCATTGCTGCTGTTACAGAGCTTCCTTTCTCCGGGTTTCTAACACAGTTGTTTCATTAAGTCACATAACATTGGGTTAAAATTTAGCAGACAGATTCTTTTTCTCTCAGTGAGGGATTTTGACTTTGGGTTGTGTTTTTTTTTTTTTTTTTTTTTTTTTTTTTTTTTTAAAGCTATATTTGAAACAAAACCAGAAAAATTATTCTGAATTTGAATTTATATCGTTACAAAAAATGAACAATATAGAGGTATTTGTATTCCTAGCTTTAAAGGAAAAAGCATATAAACCAGCAGACAACAGTGGCAGAGCTATTGATATCTTGACACTGATACACTCCTTGTGTTGCATTTATATTGATTTAAAGAATGAGAAAAGAGAGGTATAAATTTATGGGGACATTTTGGATGAAATTTTGCATTCATTTATTAAGCGAAATTTTATAGAGTACTAAACCATTGACCCTATCACTTGGTCTTACAGATTTATGGCTGAATCTCAAGCCTACTGAAGTCAATAAGGGCCTTTTCAACAACAGACTTCAAATCAGGACCTTGTTGTCTGACTCTTCATTCACATTAAGCAATTTTATAGAAATATAACATCAGTGTAAAGCTATGAAGAAAGCAAATCTAGTCCCAGCCTTCAGGGGGAAAAAAAGGCACATTTAGGAATTGAAAATGTACATAGCTGTGTGTATTTATGTTCCAGACTTTGCTTTGGTTCTAGCGGGAAGAGTTCAGAAAGCAGGCAACGAAGGGAGGGTCAAAGGGCTATAGGAGGTGTAATAAAGAAGCTGGCTAATTGCCCACAAGATTTAACATGGGAAAAGTGCAAACTAATATACCTCAGGGAAATAATGATCGGCAGCACAAATATTTAGCTAGAAGGGAAAACTTGGGTGGTTTTGGGGTTGAAAAAGTCTGAGTGACTAGAAGGACCAAAGAAGCTCATTTTAAACAGCAAATTCTCCCACAATAGGATATATATTTCAAATTGTTCAATCTTCTTTGAGCACTCATGATCATACAGATATGGAAGTGCTGTATAAAGTATAAATATTCCACACAGGAATGGAGTTAAGCAATCTACGTAAAGCGCATCTACACTTTTCACGTTATTAGTGAATATACTAGTGAATATAGTGCACGCTATTTTTAAATCACAAGACGATCCCAATTATAGCAGTATAACTTTCAAGTATAGACCTAACCTGTAGATACAAGTCAAGTAGACAAATCTACAGTATATGTCAGTAATAAGGCAAATGCAACTGTAGCTTTTGTGAATTTTTAAAAATCCCAATGTATTTATTTATAAGCCCTGCATTATAAAAATCTTGTCACTAAGTTGCTGGCATTTCAGAGAGAAGTAACAAGACACCAGTAACGTGGATGGACTGACCTGTGAAGAAAGAACTAAGTAGGTATGATCATGGTATTTTACTCCCTAGCTAATGGGGTTTGCAAGTTGGTGTGGTTTAAAGATGTAGGTTGAGTGGGAATTGAAACAGAAATTTCTTGTTGTCACTTCTCCAGAAAGAAGGTAAAAAGGCATCCAGTATTGTAACCACAAAGTATCTATTGTATACTGAGATACAGAAGTGTAGAAAAGATATGTGGACATTCTGCCAATATTTGAAGAATATTGGTAGAAGAAAAGAAGAAAAGATTTCTTTTAGGTAGTAGACTCCATAGTTGTAGTTGTTCACAAGATAATTCAGGCAAATGTTTCACCTCAGTATTAGCCAATGACCCTCCACAAGAAATGATAAAAAACTCCACTATTTGCCTTTAAAACTAAGCCTAAAGTGAGACTTGAATGCAACTGTGTGTTGCAAGGATAAGGAAAACATGACAAACGCCACTTTTCCCATCGCATATCTCAGTCAAGAGTATGGGAGCACTGAGTAACTGATGTTTCCTATCTTCATGTCAGATTTGTTCAGTCTATACTGACAAAGAGGCTTTACAAATGGCAGTGGGTACTAGCCACAGGAAAGGAATTGTAGTATGGGTCTGATGCACGTATTTGCCTATACTGAGACACCAAGTTATGCCAAGTCTCAGTGCAAATTTCCAGGATTTCTGAGTCTTCTGAGGGGTTGAAGTAAGTCAAGCCATGTTGCCAGCAGGAGCCTACTGAGGAGGCTGATAGCTCCCACAGTGCTCCATTCCAGCTGGCTTTCTCTATAGACTGCAGGCACTTGGGGTAACTGGGTTCAACTGAATGTCCCAGATAGGAGCTGAAAATTAATGAGTTCAGGACAAAGTGTTATGTACTGCTCTGGTGTGGCATGTCCTTCACTCTCCTTATCCTGCCCTTTGTTGTTATCCTTCGTTGAATATTTTCTCAAATTAAATGTGCAACTGAAATCATAACTTTATGTCCTGTTGACCTCTGGCAAAGACCTATTTGCACAGCACTCAGTATAATAGGAGTTCACCTGACTGGGTCCCACAGGCTTTACCTTCATACAAATAATTATTGGTGTCATTAGGATAAATGAACTTTTAGGCATCTGAGAAAATTATTTCCAAAGAAAGAAAGAAAAATAGGAAACAAGTACTATGTTATTAAGCTTATTTGACAAGGATATGCAGGATAAAGAAAATTAAAATGGCATTGAGGGTGGGGAAAAAGAAAAAAACAAAGAGTAAAATACAAAAATCACTTTCAAAGAGGAAGAGGTATGAGATGAGTTTAAAATTTAGTGGTCACAGAAGAAGGAACACCACAATGTGTCACATTAATAAGCATTGTAAGTAGGAATGTTGATTAACTCAAGAATGACTTATTATAATATAAATGACAGGACCTAATGGAAGAGAAGTGACAAGGTATGAAATGCGTATTAGAGAAAGCAAAATGAAAGCTAAATTCCTGTGGGACAAGTAAACCTTTAGAAAAAATTGTACCAGGTTTGTTAAAAACTGGGTTTGAAAGTTTGTAACTTAGAGGGGACAAGGAAATGAAACAGAATCTGGGCACAAAGCAAGATGGTTGGTATGTTGCAACTGAGTCTAGGGAAAAAAGTACAAAAAAAGCACTATTAAAAGCAAAAATAACATGGAAGAATTCATATGTAAGCTGAAGGAAGAGAGAATCAAAAGTATTTTTTTCTGTACATATCCCCATACTTAGGTCAAACAGCACTGATAATAATTGCCCCTCCATAAACCTAAATCACACCAGCAGGATTTCAAAGAACTCATCCTCAAGATTAAGAAAATGCACACCTCTTCCTACCACCAACAATAAAGAAAATGGGCAATTTTATCCAAATGTGCTTAAGTACATATAATTTGATAGATGTTTACAAAAAGGTTACTACAAATACTCTCTGTGACACAGAAATCTTTGTATACCAAAACAATAATGACTGCAAAATATGTTCTAGTAAGAAATTACTGCCTGTGTTAAGGAAATAAAAGGAGTTTATGTTAGCGTGGAAACATATCGCTTGCCTGTTTCTGTAAAATTACTGGTTTCAATTAAATTACAAAATACCCAGAAGTTTTTTATTCCTTAACATTTTAATTTCTGCAAATATAAATTGACCAGATCACTACTGCAATGATAACTTCAGAAAAGATATCAAGAAGCCTTACCAAAACCAGTGCATTTGCATGCTTACCACAAAACAAGTCAGGGCAGAGAATATATACTGCATTACAAGATATGCTATGCCTCATGAAATGAGCACAAATGAAGTGGGACAGGGAGAAGAAAATGATGAAATGGTGGAACTGAGTAGATGTATTCAGACAGAAGAGTGACTGCAAATGAAGCTGCAAACCTAGCGCTCAGCAGTGTGAAATGAATGTGCAGGTTAAATTATTTTGTTGGCAGTACCCTGAAAACTAAGAGCAGACATTTTGAATCTGGCATATTCAAGACTTTTGTTATAAAAGCTGGATATCATTGAGGTGGACTATAAAGAAATGCATAGAGGGCAATAAAGAAGAAAATATGCTATTAATATCAGCTAGAAGGATTAATAACATAATGGGACCAATGAGAAAGTAATTTTATACTAGATATAGTATTATTATTTTCTTTAGCCTTGTGCTTTTGGACTATGTATGCCAGGTATTTGAAATGCTTTTTTTATATACCATGTTATGTGAGCAGATTACAGAATGCCTGGATAGACATTTGTGACATATGGCTCACCACTTCTAGTCAATGAAAATCGGAAGAAAGTTTTACTGATTCAATTTTGTATGTATTTTTACTAAAATTAGATACTCTGTTAGAACATTCTGATACATTCTGGTATGAATAAAATGCTGCCATCGCTAACCTGGCAGTCAAGTGAAATTTTTGAGAGCAAGCACACCATTTATACAGTTAACGTAAACCACTCAGAGTGTGGTACTAAAACATGACATCCAAAAGGTGATTAATTTAGTATTTTATAAAAGTGTGTTACCTCTACAGCAGAACTTGTCCCAGCTAAGTAATTGGTTTTTTAAGAAGCATGATTAGGACAAAAGTGCAAAAAAATTTAAGAACAACGGCGATGATTCAGAAATCAGAGACAGAGCATGTCAGAGAGGGGATTGCAGCTCAAAGGAGAGAACATGAAAATCCTGAGCTATGACTAATGAGGGCAAACATAAAGGCAGCAAAAATAAATTTAAAACCAATTTTTGTAATTGTCAGTACCTGGCAATTCAGAGAAGTCTTTCAGCTGACAATAGTCCTCCATAAAGCCTGTAATAAGTTCATTCAATGCCAAGGGTGTTGAGGGGAAAAAGGACAGAAAAATCTAAAATTAGAGATAGCAAGAGTAGGATTAAAGAGATTAATATGAGGGAAATTGTACAAGCTAGATGAAAAATTACAGGAAAAAATTATCCAAAGTCAAGAATTTTTAAATATCCCACACTGCAAGTGCACAGAAGTTATAGGCATTTAGCCTGTGCTTGAGGAAACTAAAATTCCCACCAAAAACCTCAACAAAGTATTCAAGTGTTATGTTTGGAGGAAGAATTAATTTCAAAAATACATAGCAGTTTTCAAAGGATTTCAGTTGTTGTCATAAGCAAATGTGTGTGATCTAAACAGAAGGAAAAAAATACCATGTCTTCTTGTTTTTTATTAGTGTCCCAGGCAGGGGGAAATATTAATTAGTCCACGAAGCTGACGTGATACTAGAAATTAGAAGATGAATGGTAAAAGTTTACTGAAGGTTTAATAAAGGCAAGTAGACTTATGAATGGTATCTCAGAGTGGAACTATTCTGCAGCTGATACTCAATGATTCAGATATCCTACAGACAAAGTGGAGCATTATGCTAAATAAATATTCCTCTGGTTATGTTACAAAAGAAAAATTTAAAGGTTTAATTAATTAGAAAGAGTATTTGCCTGGCAACCAGAAGTACTTTTCACAGTGAGTTTAAGGATAAGTCAGGTCTGAAAGCTGAGAATAAAATCTGAGTGATTTTCCCAGGATTCAGATAGCAAACTTCAATTAACATTCACAAGATCTACTTCGTTAGACCACAACACAGTTTTAAGAGGTGAATTTTAAATCCTGACACAGACTTTTGCAATGGGACAAACTAGGATTGTGAGGAATAATCAGTTTAAGTGAGTAATTAAGGTGTTAAATTTGGCAGGGATGAGTGCTCATGAGGATTTAGCTCTCATTTTTTTAGGGCCACAGACAACTGGTGAATTACACACACACACACCGCTCTCCCTAAGCAAATTACCTTCATAGACTCAGAATATGTCCACATAGAATATAATGGTTGGACAAATACCTATCCCACTTCATGCTCCCTAGGTTGACATTTTACTGAGACTCCCCATCCTTACAGCTGAATTGATTCCCTCACTGAAGCCAATGGATAATTTTCTACTCCTCTAACAGAAGAGAGACATTTATGTAGTCTGTGATACCTGAAGAGAGACAAGATATATCTTCCCTATCAACATCTTTCTTCACTCACTTATACCTTACCCATTTGCCCTGAAGAATTTCACTCTCAGAAGTCCCTCATGCATCACTTGCTCTTTTCTGTACATTCAACATTTCTTCCTTCCTTAGAATTGTCTTTATCTGCTTGTGTCCCCTCTGACCTCCAAACCTTTTAACTCGTCCTTCCTCCTCAAAGTGAGACAATCTTTTCTTCCTGTTCAAATATTTTTACTTGGTCCTAAGAAGTCATCATGAATCCCAGCTTCACTCATGTTATACTCCCTTCCTGCTATCCAGCATTTCTGGCTTTCATTTTAATCCTTCTGATGCCTCTGTGTGCCATTTCATGGGACCCTAAAGTCCCATGAAATCAACTCTCATCTCTTCCTGTGCCCTCCCACTCCATCACCATTCACCCACTTCTGTAACTTTGTCTGTCAGGACTCTGAAGTTCTTCCACTCTCCTCTTTGGGAAGTCATTATCTCTCTTCATGCTTCCTGGTCCCACTGCTTCTCCCTCAGTGGGGCTTCCTTGCCTGTAACCTCCTGCTTGCAGCTGTCCTCCACACGTGGTCTGCCTCGTTGACATCTGACAGGATGCATCAGCTGCCCCTCTGCTTTCTTCAGTTTCCTCATTGCCAGCAGGTGCTTCACCTGTGCAGTTTATCACTGCCTCTCATACTCACTGGGACTCCCAGCAGCTGTCAAGTGTCATGGAGAACTAAGAGCTGTTTCTGCATGCTGGCATCTTTCTGCTCCTCAACAAGTCCATATCCTACCTCCTAGGCCAGGCTGCTCCCATTCTACACTGTGCTGGGAAAACTATTTATCCTGGGGTAAGAATTAAGGTTTTCACAGTAAAATATCAAACTGTAGAGGGTAAGAGAGTGACTCAGATACGCAGATAGTAAAAAATGCATGTTTTACTAAACAATTTTTCCTCTGATACTATATGTTTGAAAAAAAAGAGAAGTTACTGATAATAATACCTCATTGTCTTCAGAATATTTGCAGGTCTACATATCTTTGATTACAAGACAGAACATTTTTTCTAATTTGTAGTAGCATAGAGCAAAAGATTTGTTTCTGCTCTGTGCAGTTTTAAAAGTGACCCCAACTCATTGATTATTCAGTTCATTTAAAAGGTACATTTATCCTAGTAACTTCACTATAATGTAAAATGTCTTTTTGAAAGATAGTCCACTGAACCCAGCCCCAGTGGGAGGCCTCCAGCCCTGTTACAGCAATGATTTCTGTGTATGTCTCTTCCCAACTGGAGTACTTATGAAACCAAACTTCCCTCCAAAACAGTTCAGAGGGTGAACCTCTTTCAGTAAGTTGCTCCCTGTTTTACCAGCTGCCTAGGCATGATGGCGTGCTTATTGTGGCAGATACTTGAAACTTGCCAGACATATTTCTGTCTTCTATTTTGCACAGACTTTGCAAATCTTGGCATTTGTTAAGGATTTGTTTTGTTGAATGAACTGTTCATATCTTTATTCTACTTCTCTCATAGTTTCTCCAGTCACAGCTTTTATTCTGCTTAATGTGACACTACAGGGGACTTTGTCTGCCAACTCAAGACGTGTAACACCTCAGCAGCCATGAAGTAAGACTTAAACCTTCTTCTGAGTTTTCTTCTGGTTCCTTCTTTCACTGAAAATTTGGGGAATTTTATTAGGAGTCTTATCACAAATAGTTTTCAGCATTTCCTTGGCAACTCCGTCTTTGCCTGCTGCTTTCCCAGCTTTAACTAGAAGATAAAATGTCTAGCTCTGAGCATCAAATTTCTCTGTCAATCATTTCTTGAAGTGAGGTTCCATTTAACATTTCTAAAAGTAGTCTGTCCATCTATGCCTTGATTCTTTTTCCATTTTAAAAACTTTGAATGTTAGTGCTTAAAAAAAAAAAGAATAGCAAGATATATGTCCCCAAGTTGGAATAAATATTTCTTGCTTCAATATTCAGAATCTAAACAGGGAAGTTACCCTTTTTTTTTTTTTTTGTCATGTTCTGAAGTCACATCTACATTTTCTTTCATCACACTTAAATCCTCCACAAGTTGTTAAAACATTTGTGAAAACTACATGTTGTTCACAAGAAATGATGAAATTTTTGTTTCTGGAGCAATCATGAATCCTACTACCTATTACTATATAATGGTATAATCACTGTAATTTACTGTATTGGATACCTAGACATACGTATAAATGTGGTTCAGATCATGGTCCCTATCTGTATGACACTAAAATTGGACTGAAGTATGAGAAAATTAACTTTGCTTGCCTGTGTACATGAAGAAAGGACAATTTTCAGTGCTGTCAGTGCTATCAGTATGAAACTTATTATGGGTAATAACATTATTGTAAAACAGATCTTTAAAAATAAAGATGATGTAATATTTGTGTACACCACAGAATAAAACATGCTTTAAATGAAATAGACTAATTTTATTGATGGTGTCAAAGAAACGTAAGTCTTTCTTGATGAAAAATCTAAATAGAGCCCTGGTAACGGTCAGCAGTACATCCGGAAATTTAGAATGTCATACAAAAAATCTGTGCTACTTTTTATAGGAATTTGAATGCATCAACTAGATCCCTTGGCATAGTGTGTGTATAAATCACAACTATTAAGTTGCTTTTAATAAAATGCAGCCAGTGATCTATGTCAGCATTGTAAAATCTAGAAATATAGATGTAAACCGAAGACTATGTTTCTAAGTCATGCTATCAAGTCTCTTTCTCATCTGCATGTGTCTACAAAGGACTGCTCCAAGATTGGTTTATACTTTTTTCCTGTTTCTTGGCCTAGAACAGATCCTAAATGTTACTTCAACTCATTTTGGTATTTACTGAACCTAAGCAACCTGGTAAGCATGATCTGAAGGACTATAACCACACACACACATTAGTATCACATACTAGTGATAAGCCACACATACTAATGATGATGACTTAAAATACTTGGAAGGTGAAAGCTCCTGACACTTGAATAATGCTAGCTCAGGTTAGACTGGACATTCAGCAGAAAGTGCAAAATGTGCTCTATACTAATTTCTTCATCTGTATGATGACAATATACTCTGTTGATCACATACCAGGCTAAAATACAATTTGCTCTTTACTGGAGACAAAACCCATGAAAGAAAATCATGTTAGCTGCACAGGTTGTTCAAAACGAAAACCCAGACATCTCACTGGTATAGTACAATTAAAGCATATTTGCCTTTACAAAAACAATATCTACTGTGTTCTAGTAGAAAAGTGAATGTCAGCTAACAATCTAAAAGCAATAAACAATAAACTTAAATTATAGTAAAAGTCAATTAGTATGCCAATTAGTCTATATTGCAAGGAACTTACATGAAAAACCTTATTTTTCACTGTCATACAAGGTGTTGAGGAGTGAACTCTGTCATTTAGAATTCACTAATAATTATAAAGGGGAGTTTGACGGATTATGATGTGACTCCATAAAGTAGTAATGCAAAATAGCTACTCACCAAATGGTAAAAGCTTTTATACTTCAGCATCTTTTAAAAGGGTATACATGGTAATAGAAACTCACTTTGCAAAAAGACAAATAAATCTGGGGATGCATATGCTTTGTGTCAGTTTCATGTGGTTCCTAAACAAGATTTTTACTGAAAATGTTCTCAGTGCAAAAGATAATAACATGAAGAAAAACACATTCATCAAGTACCAAACACAAAAACCAAGACCAATACTTTATTCTTTTGAGAATGGCACAAGAAAGTTAATAATGTGTTCAAAGCCACAGACTTCACTATCCAAGAGTGTAAAAGGTACTGTAAAGGCAAAGACTACTTTAAGCAAATACCAAATGAATAAAGAGACCATACAATTCACTTCATAGCAGAGGATAATCAGCTTTTTGGCTTGAGGTTACTTACAAAACAGAAGCATCTCACTTCTAAAAGAGCTGGACATCCAATGTTCAGCCTACATGTTTGTTTCCATTTGTTCCTTCCAGCCCTTGGCTGGGATTTTGTAAGGCTTGCACATGGGTAAATTGCAACCTACTGCTTATTTTTGGCTGAATTCTTCATTTGGCTTTTGTCCTATAAAAAGCATAAGCAGCCTTTGTGGAAGGATTGTGAAAACATCTATTTATTTATCTCCATGTAATGACTGTATGAATTAATACTACATACAAACTATTTGCACTTACATAGTAGGAACTCCTGTGGTCCTCAATAACCAGTTTTACCAAATGAATCTCGAGAAACCCAATTCTGGCTGAAAAGATTTGTGCCTGGAAATTGGTTTTACTCAAAGTAAACATCAGATCTGACTTTCTATTTTCCTTGAGTCCAGAATGTCATCTGACCTTTCTTCCTACTTTGAGTTTTGGTACAACTACCTTTAGTTTAATCCTTCCACGAATCATACTTGTTTTTTTCTGTAATAATTTTAGTAATTTTAAAAATTTTATTAGTAGTAAATGACTCTTTGCTTTTCATCAGGGAAACTGATAAAGGAAAATACCAATAGAGTAGGGAAAATGAAAGCAGAAAGACAAAACTAAGGACATGATCAGTGATGCAGAATTCTAGCCAACTAAACAATGCCAGAAAAAAAGTTGAGAGTTCTAGAAAAGGTCCAGCCTTGGAAGAATTCTTTAATGTCTGATGCTTTTGGAAGAATACACCTTTTCTCCATATGTTTATTTAAATAATTTCCTTGGAAATAATTGCCACCTCATTCCATGATGTATTCTTGACAAAGGAGGACATAGTGCTTATGTACATTTTTAATGTTTTGTTTGAAGTACATGAGTTTTTTAGCCACATTTATGAGAACTAGCTTTCAAAACATGCAAAGTGGCTGAGAGACCTCAAATACAACCCATGCCCCAGGATTTGCTCCTGTCACAACCGTGACCGTTCTGAGTGAGAACAGAAAACCAGTGTGGTGCTTGTTATAACATCCCCTGGGTTTGTGGTATGTTCAATATTTTATAAGGATGAATAGTGGGTTTAAAGTAGACAAACAAGTTACCATGTAAGCTAATGGTCCCTTGTGTTTCTGTTGCATGTAGTTATATGGGGAATAAAAGCCCATACTTCTTACAGTTAATTCAGTGCTTTGGATGTTTTTAACTGTAAAGAAGGCATCTTTAAGAAGATATTATGTGAATGCTTGTTGCAGTTTCCCCTTCCAAACCTTCCAGAAGTGTTTGGGAAGGGTGCAACTTGAAAAAGAAAAACCACAAACAAACCCCACTTAATAATTCTTTATTCCATGAGAGCATGCTAGTAGGGCAGCCCTCATATTTTGCCTTCAGCACTTGCCCACTGCTGGCACAGTGGTGTTTTCTTCAGACATTCCAATATAAATTTGAATTTGCTCTCAAGATCATCTGATTTACATGGAACACTT
This sequence comes from Ifrita kowaldi, assembly GCA_013398055.1. Taxonomy (NCBI): domain Eukaryota; kingdom Metazoa; phylum Chordata; class Aves; order Passeriformes; family Cinclosomatidae; genus Ifrita; species Ifrita kowaldi. The sequence continues at coordinate 245,776 of VZRS01002391.1, forward strand.
CAAAAACTGCCTCAGAGTCACTATATACAAGGACTCAGGGAAGACTCTGGGAAGGGTGTCTTCAAGAAAAGATGCCTCAGAACGATAGTACTGACTTTGGTAGTCAAATATAACCTAGTGGTACTGCCAGGATATATGAATTATAGTCATAATTTGAGATTGAATACATGTTTCAAGACCTGCAACAGAAGAAGGCTCTGATAAGGAATGTGTTACTATATTGCCAGTGTTTAGTTGCATGAAGATAGTATTTGCTGCCAAATGTTCTTGAATTCTTTTCCTGGTGTACATTTTCCAATGCATTTCTAATGCGATCACTTATTATTTAGTTCTCTCTCTATTTGATGAAAGCATAAATTAAGATAAAGTGCATCAAGGTTACTGATGCTTTCTGATAATAAACTAAAACTGTTGATTAAGCAGATGATGACTTTAAGTCAACATTCTTTGTATTAAAATGCTTGATGTAGATTTATGAACTAACCTCACAAAAGTTTCACAAGTATAAAATAAATTTAAATTATGATAAAGAATATTTTACTTTAGCATAATTTAATATCTACAGTTTTAATACAGAAAGTCATTTAAGTAAGAAAGGACATAATTAAGCCCTATCAATATACTGAACTGTTTATTTTTCAGATTAAAACATCAGAAGTATTCTTGGTCTTTCATCTTGGTTAGGCAGTGCATTTGTTTTGGATTTCCATGGGTATTTTATATACGTTATCTGTTTGAATGAATCTCCGTTATTTTTTTTCGTTTTTAAAGAACAATCTAAGAAATAAGTTTTGCCATTTCTATGACATTTGCAGGTACAAAAAATTTTCCTGTTCTTACCCTCTTGAGACATGAAATAAGAGATTTTTTTTTTTATATAATGAAGCAGTTATTTTGTGCTTCTTTTGCTGCTTCCTATCTTCCTTCACCAAAGTGTTTCTACCACCTTTTTTTCCAGGCTGCTCTTTAGGCCAGGTGAGATAGTTGTCTATGCTGCTTACTTAAAAACGTGCCTTTGGGGCCAGTTTCAGAAGGATTTATGTGATTTTTGTGGGACTCTTTCAAGTGAATCCTCTTCCTTATGGATCATCTCCATTTCGGGGCAGAGAATGTCTGTGGACAGCCATGGCTAAGGGCTGCCATCGTGCTTCAGCTTGCCACCTCCTCTTCTGGTGGCAAGGCCTTTCTAGATTATCCTTCATGTGGCTTGATACAAACCGCCCCATTCCTCTTTTCTGAACCCAGTCTGAATTCTGGTGTTTATATGGCACCATGGGGATGAGAAACGTTGCCCTTGGGTTTCACTACAGAGCTTTTTCAGGATGGGCTTATCAAATACTTCTTCACAAGGCAGCATCCCTGCTGGTCTGGGTTCCTTTTAATTTCAGTTTCTTTCTGAGAAACATATTCAATTAAACACTATTGAAAAGGTACTTTCAAGTTATGGATTTCATGCAACTCCAAATTAGCAAACATCAACAATGAATATTATTCCTTTTCTTTCTGCAAACCTTCCTCCTCATACTTTGCATTCAGCCCATAGTGTACGGAGATTAGCTCATTACAGCCAAGGGAAAGAGCAAAGGAAAAAGGAAAGGTTTGAATGTATCCAAGAACTGTTCAATATTCTCAGCAGTCACCAAAATGACATTAAAAAGAATAACATGCTTTCCATCATAACAAAATCTAAGGTTATTCAGTGTTGTTTAAAACAAAAATAATAAAGAATTATTCTGCTATTAAACTGAAAAGCTTGCAGCTGACAACAGTTCATTTTTTTGGAGTTACTGTGTTAAGATCCTGCAAATCTACTTGTAATGCTAAATAAGAATGATCCATGGATTAAAAGTCAGTGAGGAGCTTTACAGAACACAGCAAATAAAATACAATAGGAACCTTACACTTCAGATACAGGATGAGTATAATCTCCACAACAGACAAGATGGGCAAGATCTACACAGGCTAAGAGAAATTAATCAAACTGTACTGCAGTGCTAGGTCTGAAATCTGGAAATGCTTTGAAAAGTCAATAAAAGAAGCCTTGTCCCCAGCAGGAGTAAATCCATCAGATACATCCACTTACATCAGTTGAAGATCTGCTCCAATGTTTGTAAAATTAATGGACTACACTATATTGCTTTCATTTTTCTGCTGGTAAACTGGAAAGGTGATTAGTACACAGCTGCATCCCCAAAAGTATTGTCTAATAGAACTGGGTTTTTCCTGTAGCCATGAGTGAAAACACACAGAAAGAAGCTAAGAGCCAGAGGGATGGATTATCCACCAGGGCTAAGTAAGTTTGAACTACTGCTTTCCCAGTTTGGGGAAAAAACCAACACACTGTTGACTGAAACAACCCAGGAAACGAAAATGAAAGCAAACATGGGAGGTGGAAGAGGAAAGACCTAGTTCTCTTTTATACAAGAACTGATATTTCTTAAAATTTTTAACTAATGCAACAATGTCTACTTTATAAATCAGAAAAGTGAAGGATTTAAATATAAAAATACAGCAAAAGCTCTACTAAATAAATAAATAGGCTTTGGGGATAAAATAATTATGGACTTGTACATAACATTGAGGATTTTTGGTTTTGGTTTAGTAAAGTATAGCTCTTTTTAGTTAGTTTTATTTTTTCTCAATGCACTAAAATGCACTAAACCAAGGAATTCATAAAGGAAGCCTATTAATGTGAAAATAGAGAAAAACATGGTTAACTCCAACTTAGTTCAGAGGTGAGCAATTCCTATCAAAGCAGGAACAGTAAGGCCTTATCTCATAATTAAAGTGATTGAGTAGGAAACATCAGGGGAATAGTCTAAATACAGCTAGTTACCAAAAGCAAAATAAAAAATAGTGTGGCTATTAACTGGATAAATCAGTACTGAAAGTAACCCAACCCTTCGAGTCAAATTTTGACTCACTGACCAGCTTGATTTGGTATGTTTACAATGCTGAAAATCATACTTTTTGAAATTAAAAGTCTGGAAAATAGACTGGTGTCTTCTTAGTGAAACCTATATTACGGAGAATCAGTGTTCTACCTTAAAATGAAAGTACAAATGAGATTTTTCAAAGGAGCTGAAGAGAATTAAGGTCTCCAACTCCTGTTAAATTTTATTAGGATTTAGGGCTCTAATTCCTGCATGCTTTGACAATCTCAAACTAAATATTTACCTCCTCTCTGCATCTTGTGCCCTTTCTCTATTATTTACCACATTCAGAGATACCATTGCTCTCTGGAGCATACTGTGATTGTGTAGTATGTTCTTTACCATTTTATCTGCTTATGCCAAGAAGAGTTAGCCAAAATGTGAAGGTATATGAACTGATTGTTGTATAAGAAATGAAACTGAGTTGAAGAATCAGGACTTTAAAATATTGATCCTGTTATTTTTGCCTCTTTACAAATGATATTGACAACTCTTTGAATTTATCCCGCATAACTACTGTCTTCTACACTCTAAAGTTTGGTAGAATCTACTCAACAAACAGCAAAACAAGGCAATTTTTACCTATGATCTGTTCTCCAGACAACATTTTTCATTGAGTACTTTAGCATCTCTTTCTGGAGAATCAAGTTGCCTTTAGACCAAATGATTTATTATTCCCCCAAATGTACCTTCCTATTAACTGATCAAACATTTTGTATCTTATCCTGTTTCTTAGGTTTTTACTCCACTTCTCAGGAATTTTTGGCTTCAGTAATTTCCTGGGAATCACACTCAGCAAAACTATGGATAATGAAATGCTATGTGCTCACATCCTCTGCACATTATGGATGCAAGTGGAAGGCTTCATCTAAGTGATCTAGGCAAAAGGAACTAATGCACTCTACAAACCGCGTAAGGAAAGCAAAATGGACAGAACATATTTGGCACTGGGTATTGGAATACATGGTGTCAGTAATAGTATCAGATTTTCTACAAGATTCTAGGTGCCTATTTTTAAAACAGTTTAAGGAGATGTAGTCTTAAAAATACCACTGGAACATGGTTACTTACCTTCCATACAATTTTTTGCAAATGAAAACTCCTTTCTTATGTGTTGCTATCCAAACATGCAGCTGCCATCGTTACAAAAAGTAGTAATGCATGCTATTAGTAAAACCTTAAATTAGTGGAATTACTCTTTTCCCATGTAGCAAGTGATAGCTTGAGAGGGAATAGCCTCAAGTTGCAGCAGGGGAGGTTTAGACTGGATATTATGAAAAATTTCTTAACTGAAAGAGTTGTCAAGCATGGGAACAGGCTGCCCAGGGAAGTGGCTGAGTGACCATCCTTGGAGGTATTTAAAAGATACGTACATGAGGTGCATAGGGACACAGCTTAGTGGTGGATTTGGCAATATTAGGTTTACAGCTGGACTTAATGATCTTGAAGTTTTTTTACAACCTAAATGATTCTATTATTGTATGACTGCCTATAGCATCCCCAGATAATTTCTAAACTCTTTGACCTCAATTTATAAGAAAACAAGCACAGTGAGTACATGGGCATTTTAAATTCTGTATTATAGCACATCTCTGCCTGTTGGGTCTCCTATTAGCTATCAACAGATATCAGAATAAACTACAAATGTGAAGTTGAGTTAAATCAGCTTTTTAGAATATCCCATTAAAATGCCAAATAATCCTTTTCTTTATTTCTTTCCTTAATAATCCCTTTTAATATATGGCATAGAATTTACATCTACAACCTTAATAGGTTTCTATCTTGTTAATTCCCTTTGGACAGAGGTCATCTTTTCCATGGCAATGTCTTCTTCCATGGAACATCTGGGAATTAATATCAAATGATTTATCTTGTTCTTGTTGTCAGTCTTCTATTAAAAGACCTGAAACTCTGGTCATTTTACAACCAACCAAAACCCACATTTGTTTCAGTGGGCCCCAGATGAAACCTGATTTGAATCTCCTTCCTTAAAGAGACATCATACACTTAGCTAACTGCTATAGTTCACAAAATTTAATGTTGCGTGTTTTGTATCTGATACACTAGAGGCAACTTTTCAAGTTCCTGCAGCTGCACAGCCTAAATCTTGGCACAATCTACTAATATATCTGAGACAGAAATATGACCCCATAAAAGCAGAGTATTATGAGCACTAAAGCTCTGCTATGTCTCAGTCAAAATATCAGGGTTTTTTACTGTAGTATTCCACTCAGTATTCATGGAATAGAGTGTGATTAAAGAACCACTCTTGCTCTTGGTGTGCCGATTCAATAATTATTGTCTTTGTTTCTTTAATATATGCGCAAAGTCTCATCCCACACAAAACATGATATCATAAAGCTAAGATAATAGTAGAGTGAGACATCTTTCACAATGGCAGTAACAAACTCTTGGTGGTTTTTCAATGTTTATGAACATCAGCACTGTATTCATAAACTTATTTCAACCTTGCAGAAATTTACACTTCTACAATAAAAGAGAAAAAAAAATCCCTTGGAATGACTAAGGTAGAGCAGGATAAAGAAAGGTAAATGTGATTTTTAATTACTTTTATGCATGCAGACCTCAAGGGATAGAAGAACAAAATATCTTCTGTAATTTTGGAAGACAAAGGGGTGCTTCTAAATTGCTTTAGCACTGTCTGGGCTCCTTCCAGAGCATCCACAGCTGCTTTGTTGCTCAGGCTCTTCTACTATTTCATCTCTAACTTGTTTTTGTCATCCACAGTACATATATGCTCCTTGTCCTGGCTGTTTCTAGTACTTACATTGGACAGCTTACACAGGGCAGATAACAAGGCTCCTCCCAGTCAATGGGATTGTTCTCCCTCTGTGTCACAAATCCCAGCTGCAGATGCTTCATCAGGGGGCCCTCTCACCTCCATCCTGCCTTGGGCTGCCATGGCAGCATTCTGAAATAACGCTCTACTGTAGTGATGGAGATTGATGTTAAAAAGGCTTTAAAAGTGATTAAAATATTTAGCTATTTTATTTAATTTTTAAAAGGCTATTTTAAAAACATAAAACTCCAGGACATTTTACGAGAAGAAATACTTTGTTTAACACTACTTCATATAAAGGTAATTCAAAATCTAATGTTATGAGTATCTTCGTGGTTGAATACCAGCAGGTGTTTGGCTAAAATGATTGATCACAGTGCATAAGAAAAAGTGCTCTCTCATTACCCTGCTCTGAGGTTCTGATCCAGGAAATCCAACAGAGTCTAAACGGATGGTCCCTCCAGCTGCTTACCTTTTCTTTCTTCTTACTCAGTGTGTAGTTTATGAGTTTGGGAGATCCCTGAAATGATCTGACTCTACTGGGATCTTTTATTAATTGCTGTTCTCAGTACAGACCCTTTTCTGCTCCAGATGTTCATGAAGTCCAATGCACACTAGGAATATCATGTTAAAATTAAACTATACTAGTCAGTAAACACATCAGTTCTTGGTATGGAAGCTCCACATTACCTAAGTGTAGGAAAGGTAAAGAAAGCATTTTTTTTTATTTCTTTTTTTCTGTAAAACCTGTCAGGCTAAGGTTTCATGAGACACTATGAAAAGTTTCCATAACATATATTTGTCACACATTCTGCATTCTCTTTCATTACTAATTTTCTTTTATTAAAAATGCAATTGACTGTGTCTGGCAAGACTATTTGTATTGATTTACAGCTTATAATGAAATACAAATTACAGCAGTTTCTGAGTTAATTGCACCTTTGGCCTTGTTTTTGACTGCAGTAGGGTTTTTCCAATCAGTCTCAGACACCTGGCCATCAGCCTTCTGGGACCAGCACTCTTGCCCTAGACATCTCTGGTCCCTTCTCTGCAGACTAGTGACAAAAATTGCTAGGTACTTGGGATCTTTCTATTCAGTTTGACAACTCAGCAAGTCCAGTGTCAGGTAAGCACCTAGCCTCTTTCTTCCAGGAAATGACAGCATAAAGTAATCATCTCCAAAATGGTCTGATTTAGAACAGAAACCTTATATAGAAAACAGATATTAAGAGAATAAACACATCTGAACATGTCCTCTTTGTCTGGGAGCTGACGAAAACTAAGACGCAGAAGTTGACAAGGTTAAGGTCAAATCCATAAAAGGATTTATGTGCCTGGATCCTCTTCAGTAGACTCCAGTACACAGAGGAGAGAATCAGCTCTTGACACAAAAACCTTGCCTACAGCCACAGAGAATCACTTTCCCCCACTGGGAGTCAAAGCCTGGTGCTCTTTCCTGAGCAAAAACACAGGGAAGAATCAGTGTTGACAGAGAAAGATTCTCCCATTACCTCTCTACTTATAAAACACCTCTCCACATTTATAAAATATCAAGTAGATCAAAATAAAGGCACGTGAGGAGTGGGGATGGGGATGGAAAGAAGGAAAAAGGATCTATAGGTTTAAATCTCTCTTGTAGTCACCAGCCCAGTAATTTTTTTCTTTCTTTCTGTTCCACTGAAGTTGCAAAGCTGTTGGTAAGATGTCCTAAGAAGGCCTTAGTCCCTCTAATGCATATGATATGATGCAATGCCATTTAAGACCATTGTATTTGCATCTGTTTAGTACCTAGCCAACAAACCCATCAGTATTTGTAAAGTTCCTTGTCTCCCAAAATTAGGAAAATTAGGAGTGTGTGTCTGCCATTTGCTGCAATTCTGTTTGAAGGCCCAACCTCATCCGAAGCCCCACTCCAGGAGCTCCTACACACATGGCTATGCTGCTTCACACTGCGGCTTTGCTCATCTCTGAGAATACCTGTATCCAAGAAGAAGGATATCTTTATCCAAGAAACGTTTTGCCAGTCACCATGCAGAGGCTGTAAACAATGATGACTATAACTACAAATCGTAACCAGAACCAAAAAGAAAAAGAGGGTAGGATATGCAGGATGGTAGCACAGCTCAAAACACTTCAGTTCTTGACTGATACCTTTCTTTCCTCTTTTTTGTTTCTCTCTGCATCCTCGCTTGGAGAGTGCAGTAGGATCCTAGCTGGAGCAGTGACAGTAATATTTCCCCCATGAAAAAATACTCACAACAGAAGCCCGTCCTGTTCAGCTGTTAAGAAAAAGTATGGCTGAAAACACCTTTCTACAGAATATATCAATAGCAGGGGTATTCTTATGAGGACTCAAGAGGCTATATGGTATCAATCAGAAAGAGGTTTCCTCCCACTTGGAGGGTTTGGAGTGCTGGAGGTTATAATAGAGATGGACACTAGCTAATAACCCTTCTGGGACCTCTTGGCTAGAAACTATGACATCATTCATCTCCTGGGCTAGGAAGTAAATAATCAAGGGTTTTGCTTGAAAGATTTGCCTTTGTGCCAAAAAGAAAGTCAAAAATCTGTGGAGTGAGAGGCTGTCAGTAATGCCTGGAGTTAGGATAAGTGTGAAAAGTACAGTTGAGATGGTAACAGCATGGAGTCTGACAGAGCTTGTAGTTTCTTGTGCCTTCCTCTTATTTATTGCATAGCTCTGGTGAAAGCTGCTGACTGCCAAATCAGGTAACAGCATCTAACCAGTTACTAGTAAATAAAGCTAGTTACTTTTTCCAGGATTATCATTAAATATTTGATTAAAAAAAATTAAAAGCAGTCAGCCACTGACATTAGCTTACTGCTACCATTATTTATTATTGAAATGTTTCATGAAAGCATCCTGGGAGACAAGGCCTAGTAGAGCTTGTTATCTGTGTTTATACTTAAAAGTTTGTTTATGCTTCTATTACTACCAAGAATTATAAAGTAGCCTAGTGCTGGTTACAAAAAAATAAGAATATTCAAAATAAATGCTCTTTTAAGTTTACCTTTTTGTTCTATCTTATTTGCTTTAGACACTCATTTTTTTTCTCAAGCAATCCTAACTGAGTTGGTTAACTTTAGAATTTCTAATTTTTATTGCTTACAAAAACCACTCATTAAATATACATCAGCTATATCATCATTTGTCATCTACATTGACGACAGTATAGTTAAATCCTAACCTTGTAGAAGACTTCTTAAACAGAGCTAATATTCTTATGCAACCCTTTTCATAATTCTATTTTCCTTTCCGTCCAGTGGATAATGCCATTAGCTTTTTTAAATATCAGGGTCATTCCCGTACATGTCCATAATTCAATAATGTACTAAAGGAACTTACACCTGTATTTTTCATTTCCAGCTTTTTAAAAATTAGACTAAGGCCAGAAAGCAAGACGATTTCTTGAGCTCTATAAACACTAAAACAGGATTGCTTGACGCTATTAATTTCTTACTCTTAAAAGAATAAGCCATTTGAAGAATTTGGCACTGGATGGAGAAGAAAATTCCAGATGGACTTCCCAGCTAAGAATATGAGCCTTTTGTGTTCCAACAGCTCTTAGAAAGACCTTGAGGTTTCAAAGACACAATCTATTTCCATGTATCTTGCAGTACTGACAGACAGCAAGGAAAGAGATGGACGACCATTGCACCATGACTGACAGATTTTTCCTTTAGAAGTATGTCTTCCCTTGCCATATCCTTCCCACCTCTGGCTGAAGTGCACTGGATGTGCAGTGAGCGTGCAAATCCCAAAACCCATTCCAATGCTTCACTGTCACATGTAAGGGAGAGAATTTATGACATTGTGCTGATTCAAAAGATGTGGCATGAGAAGTAAATATAGCAGTGGACTGACAAATAAGTGCAAAAGGCATAACTGCAGGCTTTATTGTCTCTGTCCTGTTTGATTTACTTTGAAACTTTTAGTATTAGTGGTATGCAGCAAGCTCCCAAATTGCTCTGAATTAAGCCATTCCTATAAAAAAAATCTGTGTCATTTCCTCTCTCTGTTGTTTACAAGCAAGCCCAAGGATGGAGAATCTCTCTTCTGATAAACGATTCAAGGACTGAATAAGCATTTAAGGGACACTAGAGAGAATTTCAAAATTATATTGGGGGCAGGAATCCCTCCTGTCCCAATAGAATATTGTCATCACTGACCTGCAGAAACAGGTTGTCTCTTATGTTTAATCTTAGTTCCTGAATCATTGACTAAACTGGCTTGAACGAGAGGCACAGAAAGTGGCAGTCCTGACAGTAGCCTGAAGATTGTTCCTTTCTCCTAAGAAATTGTAGAAATTATCTCAAAATTCCTCCAGCTGAGCAGGATACCAAATGCTAGACTATGAAACTAAGGATGCCACGTATAACATCTATACTGCATCTAGAAGGGGGAAGACTAGTAATTTACAGAACAAGCTTTAAATATTTCCATAGGAAAATTAGACTAGTTTTGGACACAAAGACTCTTCCATAGAGGAGCAGCAGTAGAAAAGAACAGAGTTAGGGTGATTTTCCTTTACACTTTTTATCAGGACTTGGTGTTGCAGTACAGGTAGGATACATGTACAAACAGGCTGCAAAAGCTTCTGTCCCAGTTTGTGAGAAATTTAGAGGAACATCCAAAATGAATGTCCTCTGATAGAAGGCAGGTTACAGCCACCCCTACCCCACCGGATTTGGAAAGAAAATTCCTCAGAGGACAGTGAAAAAGGAAAAAAAGTTATTTATTTAACAAGCACAATGCATGCAGGCACGGGGAAAGAATAATGCTAAATAATAAAACCTCTCGCTGTGGAGAGAACCTGGGTAGATTTCAGAGTCCTTTGTGGGTGTGGCTTTTCTCCTCTCCAGCGCTGGGTTGGCTTGGGCCCCTCTGGGCTGAGGTGTAAGGTCTCCCAGCCGATGTTCTGGTGTTATTGAACAATCCAGAAGAGAAGAAACAGAAGTCCCAGGAAAACTCCTTGCTTTAACTAACGAACAACAAAGCTAGCTATAAAGTGAGAGAATGCCACTCTCTTCCCTGCTGCAGAAGCGGAGCAGCCAGGCAGAAGAAGCCAGTGAGCTTAATCTCTGTTCTTGAACACAGCGCCGAAGGAATTCCACTGGCTTCCCCCCCCCCCATTAAAGTTCTGCCTTAAAGCTATAGAAAAGGCACAGGATTCATGTATGGGCATAGAGCAGGTGATAGGGGATACACATCATAAAGTCATCCCAGAACATTCTTCAAAAAACAGGATACAAATGTGAGCAGGCAAGAAAATCCACAGATTGCAAGGATCCTAAAACTGGAACTGGTTGAAGGGTAAGTGGGGTATTAGAAAGGAAAGACTCTGGCTGGATCATTCAGTTTAATTTTCAACAAGTTTTTGAAAAAAGTTAATAGAATGGCTTTTCTAGATCTCAGAACTGATGTTCAGTGTCATTAAATATGCTCAGCAATCAGTTGGTACATATGATTGCATCTTGCCCTCAGTTACGTGACAACAACTTCCCCTTTAATTAAATGGGATTGCACCTGTGTAGGCAATGATACAATTGGGCCTATAATATATAATAAATACTCAATATCTTTGCCAAAAAATAATTTAGTTGCATAATTTAGGGAATGTTAAATAATTATTAGGAACATATTTACTGAAATTCAGTTGTTCAACATCTATCTTCATGCAAATTATTGTTACACTTCAATAAAAATTCATAGTAATCAGTGTGTATTTAATTAACATACAATAACTTTCTCATTAAGTCTGAGTTAAATCCTTTTAAGGGGGGAGCATTTCATTTAAAGTGTAACTGGAAATCTCTCTTTGGAAGCTTACATAATTAATCTTATTTTTGGTTTCTGACCAAAAGAAAGGGCAATTGATGGCTGTGAGGGATTCTCTATTCATAGTATATGATCCTGTGCTTTGATAAAAATTAAGCCAAAGCATCTCAGCATAAAACAAAAATGAACTAACAAATGTTTTATTTAACTTGCCTGTGATTTAAATTATTTCAAAATAATTTATTTGGAAGTCAAAAAAGCTTTGAAATTAAATGACAGAACAGCAAGATTTACAGTGAGAGACTAAGTAACAAAAAAAGTCAAATTACATCAGATAGCAAATCAGGCTGAAGATAAAATTTGATGGCATCTTTAGAAAATATGTAATTCGGTCACTCTCCAGTTTTCATTTAATTTTCACCTTGTTTTACTGTTCAATGCTTTGCTTGATTAGACATAATAGTGAAATGGGTTATTTTCTTTCAGTTTATGTACAATGTTGACCTTCAATTATTAGAAATTGTTTAGCTTTCACCCTTTAATCAAATTATGTAGTATCAACTTTCTGTTTTCCTTATTGTTATTTTCTTTTATGCAGAACTCTAAACTCTTTTATGGAGTAAACCGAAGGGTTTAATACATGTGCGAAAAATAATAATTTTCATTTATACCAATAATTTGAGATGTATCAGACATATTTTTTCCCCTAAAAAAAAAAAAAAAAAGCAGAGGGAATTAAAAGAACAGTCAATTTCTGCATTTAGATAGAACAAAGACATTTCAAATACCTTTCAAAATGTCAAATACATACAGCTTCTCCGTTTGAGGTGATTCTTCAGTACTCTTGATGTAATTTACCACTGTCTCAGTGTTGTACACTCAAACCTAGAGCTGGTTCTTCCTTCACCGTGAAAACTCAATCAATCATATCAAGTAGAACAGCACCAGCTGGGAAAAGCTAAAAATGCCAATATCAGAAGAATTACTAACTTCGTGGTAAAGGTATTTTCCTTGATATAGTAATGCAGAGGTTCCAACTCATCCTGCAATTAGTACAGATGAAGAGTTAATGATGTCTCTAGTAAGTAATGGCCTATTCTAGGACACATTGCTTCACACCAGCAATAGTGTCTGAGGAAATCCTTCACAAAGAACACTTCACTGAAACCAGTACATTCATGTGAAAGTTGAACTAGACATTTCTGACACAAAATATTAATCAGAAGATTCACAAAAAGGTGATAAAGGCACTTTTCAAAATTGCTTGTCCCGTTCTGCTTTCTCCACCTTGGGACATAGCCACTGTGTGAGCTGGAGGTCGAGAGCTGTGTCTGGGGAAACAGATCTGCTGAGATGAGCTGAAGGTCTAAGGATGAGGATCCTGCTCCTGGGATCATTTCTGTATTTAGTGGCAACACAGGTTTTGAACTGGCAGGAAAGACTCCACCTGCCCTTGCAGCCTGAGGCACTCAATCACCTTCTCCCTGATCTCTCTCAACATAAAACCGAATCTCGAAGTTTCCGTGTGCAGTAGAGGGGGAAGTCTTGTGAGTTCTCCTATCCTAAATATCTTACTGTCTGCATCTAAGAAGGTGTCCTCTCAGAAGAATGAGATGAATTCAATACCTATCATGTAGCAGGGGCCTTTGAGATTCCAGAGTTCCTTGGTAAATGTTGAAACCAATCAATCTACATAAAAGAGCACCAAAATCTTGTTCAAGTCATGTAAAAGAAAAAAAAAAAAGAAAAAAAACCACAGTGAATCCAGATCAACTTGAACACCCATGATAAAAATGAATTCGTGCAAACATAGGCATACATTGACATTTAAGGTGGTTTCTAACTGTCAGTCTGGAAAAGTCTGCCGTGAGTCCAGGGTCACATCTGCCACCTCCACAAAGATACTGTCAGTAACCCAGGGTGATACTAGATACCTCTGTTAAGGCAGCTGAATCACTTCCAAATGCTACATGCTTGGAACACAGCATCAAAGAACAAATAAGTACTCTGCATTATATTCGTGTATAGGAGAATTGTGACGGATCTTATATCAAATGAACATATGCTAAGGTACCAAAATTATGAAGGACTCTGGTGAAAGGAAAAGGAGAGACAATTTTTCCCCCCTTTTCCTACTAACAAGATAGGAAAACCTGCCCGGCCTTGGCACTGATGAAACCAGTCACACACCTAAGGAGCAATGAGTGCTTCCACACAGATTTTGTTGCCAATTCAGTTTCTACTTTAATGCAGATTAATTTTTCCATTTATATAACTCTTCTGCTTCATATATATGATCATTTAAGTACTACAACCCAATGCATAAACCCTACTCAGGGCTCTTGCTTGGCTTTTTATTCATTTCACTACTCACCACTCTTTCTTTCAAAGAGGCTGTCTTTGGGGACTTAGCACTCAAATATGCCTTCTTGTTTAATTTCAGTCCCCAGATTACCTGTACTCCACAACTACATGGTATCCCGCCTTTTTAATAGGAGGGATTTAAATTGGCAATAAGTACTCATGCATGTGAGGTTATAGACTTATTTACACTAAAATAGGGCATCTCAAAGCAGTTTAAATTTTCCACATGAAGAATTTTTGTGGCTCTAAGATGAGCAGTGTAACACATTGCTTCTCGTGTTTTAAGTTTGGCAAAACGAGGAGTCCTGTTCAAGCAGTTTGTCTGTAGATATTTTGATTTTCTTTTCTTTATTACTCACTTCCTTGATCCTGTTGCATGTGATTTTGAAATCAAGGTGAACAGGACAAAGCTTTTAAAACGCAGCTCACCATAGTCTTTAATTTCTTAATAAATTTCTCTCCCAGACCTTATCCCATGTATTATACAGAGCAAATAGGCTGTGTGGTTTACATTGTATTTTGCAGATGAAAAAAGCTGAAGAAAACTCAGTAAGAACATAAAACAATACTAGTTTAAATTGTATGTCAAGTATAAATTTAATCTTTAAAATGTCTTTGATACATAGGAAATGAGCTTCATAACTTGTTACAGACTCTTCTGCTTTTGAGTTACTTCCCTTCCATGTTATTTAGCAACTGATTATGGTTTCTTCTCTCTATTCACTACACTTGCTTTGTGTGGGAGAATGTGTATATATGTAAAAGGACACACGCTTGTATGTGTGTTTCTGAATTTTCTTATGAAAATAACACACATATACTACCATTTCTTCCTCCTTCTTGAATCAGTATCTTATCGCTTCACCAGACTAGCAAATTAAAAATAATTTTCAATTTCTTTCACAAATACCTAGTGGCTAAAGATTATTAATGCATTTGTCGGACTGGCATAAATTCAAAAATTGCTCAGTTAGGGAAGAAGAATATAAAGCATTGATTGTTTACAATCAGATTTTGTAGTCTATATTTTCCTCATGGACGTGAAAGTTTATCACATTGTAAACAGTGGTTATAATTTCACCACAACTATTCATCAAAACTGCTATTTTGGAGCTGCAAAACATCACTTTCTGAGGCTACAGAGTAAGCAAGCTGTTGGCCCTTCCCTTAATATCCTCCTTTAAAAATAATAGCTGCCAGCAAGTTATAGTTTTATCTCACATATGTGAGAGCACTCCAATAAATCATTTCTGCTTGCAGCAATCATAGATTATGAGGTTTTTATAATCATGAAATAAGCCCAATAGTCCACTGCTGTTCTCAGAAGACTGAGAGTCACTCTGTATTATTCTCTTTCTGTGGATGCATGAGCCTCCTGTTTCTCAGGGGCTAGTGTTACATTTAGCCATGCTGCTGGTATGTACCCTGTATACCAGAAATGTTTCCTACAAGTTGGGAAACATTAGGGTGTTTTTCCAATTTCTGACACATTTTCCTATGAAAGAATCAAGTGCACTTCAGGTGTTTTAACTCCCTAAAATCATTCTTTTTGTTCTCCTTTCTTTTTCCCCGAGTACAAGATAATCTTCTACAGAACAGTGCTTTGAAATGCTCTGGCACTGCAAGTAGTACATAAAAGCCATTGGAATTAAGTATATGAAGAAGGTTTGTCATAATTCTTTCTTGGAAAAATTATGGCAACTAGATACTCTGATACTTTTGTATCTTCAGAACCACAATATTTGGAGAGAAATGATTAGAAGGAGTTTCCTACTGGAAATAGATCTAAAACTAAGGTTTTGATGACATTCTTAGCAAAACATTTGTGCTATAAGCAAGATAATGATGACAGATATCAAGGTCAGGGTAATTACCTTCTATATTTGGATTAGTATTACCCTGGGTGTTATATACAAACTATCTACAAACATCAATCTATTGCTGTCCTTCCTCAGGAACAGACTTCTCATTTTTACATTAAGAGCTTTAATGCATGTGCCAAAATAAGAATTTTTTAAAAAAAGTTGTATTTTTTTTTAAACCCAGAAGGTTCAGTATAAAAAAATAAAGAAAAAGAAAAAAGCAGAGCAAAGCTGGCTTTAAAGTTGCAAATATGCAAACTCAGAAATGCAGATTGCAAAAGAGCATTTTATCCAATACAGTGTTGGGTGGCGGAAACTAGCTAGCATTCAAAAAGGAATTGGTGTGTCAGGTTCTTATTTACATTTCTGATACTCCTGAAATTAATAGATAGCTATTTGCTTTAATCTTTTCATATCAGCCACAAACTGCTTGTATATGTATTATCATAATAATTTTGATAGGAATTGAATTTTGTTTCAGTGGCATTCAGTTTCTAAATTTCAAGCCCAAGTTGTTGGATGGTAGCTGTGCTTTAGGGTGATATAAGAGCCTTACATAAACAGTGCTTCAGAACTATACATACATCTTGACTGGACTAAATCAACAGAGATAGTAGTGTGCTGATTCAAAGGCACACATAAATGAAAAATGTTTCAAAGCCAAACTAATGCAATCTTCCGAGCTGTGAGTTAAATTTAATGTTATAACAAAAGACAAGGTCAGTAAAGTAAGCCTTATTCCTTCAGATTCTTTGTTTTAATGCTATTAAATGTCTGGACACAGTAAACTCAGCACCCCCACCCCCAGCAGATCTTCTTCTGAATTATTTGTCTTTGAAATTACTCATTTTTTCCTCCAGCTGTGTTGCAATGTTCAGCTGAGGCTATAAATAAATAGCTCTTTCAAATGTCATTGGCTAACATCATCCTATGCATTGATCATGGAATAACGCTTCCAAGTTTCTATTGCATTGTGAACTGGATGTTTCTGGCCTAAACTGTGTGTAGCTTGTGGTAATTTGGTATGAACACTCTTAATTTCATCAAGTTTTACAGCTTCTGCATCATCAGTCACAAATTTAAGTTTTCTGCCATTTTCATACAGTAAAGTCATGATAAAATGATCCTTAAGCTACAAAGTGAAGGGAAAAAATACTCTTTATCTCAGTGGTGACAACTTGTCTCTCTCTATTTTTCATCCAAGTAAGTAGAATGCTGTAAATCCTGTCCAGAAGACACAGACTGGAGGAATTAATCAAAGGTTTGTTTATGAGCTACTTGGAGCAGATTAAATGCTGTGTTGACAACACAATTTACAAATTATCTATCAGCATCAACTGAAGCATAGCACCTGATCCTGATGTCAAGGAGAGCAGATCTGAGCCCCAACTCAAGAGCTTTAGCCAGTATGGTAACCTCCTAAACAGAACCTCTGAGGATAGTCCTAAAAAACTAGTACTGGCACCCAAGCACGTGCACTGTCACCCAAACATGTCACCAAGGACGAGGAATGTTCACTGTGCAACTACTGAGCACAAATGTTCAAGTGGGTCAGTTTGCTCAACAGGACAGTTTATCACTACATAAAGAAAAACACATGACCTGAGACTCTCCAGCTTCTTTTGTGTAGTAGTTGGTGCTAGTGAATAGTTCTTACAGATAAACATTTTAGTACACCTTCTATGTTCCAGATTTTGCAAGTATTCCCTGATGTATTCAAGAAAAAAACCCCAAACAACTGAACAACAAGACCACCCAACAAAAAAACGCTCCATAAACTTGACCCAGTAATGTGCCCTTATGGCAAAGGTGGCCAACAGCCACCAAATACGTAAAAAAAAATTACTGTGATGGTTATCAGACACAGGAACAGGTTGTCCAGACTCTTCATCCTTGGGGACATTTAAAAACTCAACTTTCTTGGTAAGAAATGAAACTATAGGCTTTGAAAAGTTTTAAATGCACATCCATCTTACCATATTTGCTGACATACTGTATATGTACACATGTATGCATATGTTTCTACAGAAATCTTTAAGATACTGATATAATTTGAGGTACATGGAATTCTTTCTCTGGCAATATACATGAAATATATGTAAGATTTTACTCCATCAGATAAGATTAAGACATGACTTAATTTTTTCCAAAGTCAAGGCCTGTACTTGAAGTGGCTGGTGATGACTTGCTAGTTGATGAATATGAATAGAGGCTAGCTTTGCGCTGAGTAACAGTGAGATCCAATGGAAAGAAGCAATAACATTCTTAAGGGTCTTGGTCTAAAAAAGAAGCAGCAAAATTATGACTATGTGATTCTCATTCAGACATCATTAACTGCTGAATAACGGGATCCAGGAACTGCCTTTTTGGAATAAACCCAAGGAAATGTGGCTTGTAAGAAAGATGGAGTCAGACTCTTTAATAAGGACCTGTAATGATAGGACAAGGGATGATGGTTTTAGACTAGAAGAGAGTAGATTCAGATTAGATATGAGGAAGAAATTTTTTAAAATGGGGGTGGAAGTTTGAATTGTGAGAACTATGGACTGATTATAGAGAGAAGACAGGACTACAGACAGCAAGTCAGCATTAGATTCAACAGATTTCTGTGAGTTTACCTGTGAGTCATTTCTGGTTTACCAAACCCAGCACATTTCTCAGACAGCTTTAAAAATGACAGACTGGATTTCTGCCATCTGAGAGTTTAGTTGACAATAAGTATTGGATATCTATTAAAGGGTGAGGAAAAAGGTAAAGAATGCCATGAGGATTGGTTTGCCTCATCTTGTAGATATTCCTATACAAACAGCGTGAGACTCATTAAAAACAAAAGTGCTTGAGAATTTTGCAGTATTCTGCAAATTGATTCATTCAAGAAGTGCTGTATTTCTTACTGCTTGAACCAATTCATTTGCAGAACGTGCAGTATTTCTCATTGTTTAAAGTAATTCATTTGCATGGGCCGAATACTCCCATGCTACAAGATGTTTAAATTGTGAAAAATAAGCCCTTTTTTCATGTTACTGGCAATGTACTGCAAGCAACAGCATACAAAATAAGCCATGATGCAAAAGATTTCATTAGATTATTAGATTCTTAGAGATTAATATTAAAAACTCACAGCATCCTTTGTAACAACAGGAGCTTTTCTTTGCAACAGCTAGTTTTAAAATGGAGTGTTGTTGTCCTTCTTATCATTTAGTACCAGATGAGAGTTATAAGAAAAGCACATCCTCTATCCAACAGCTGGGAACTCCAGCTTCATAGATAAGAGAGGTTGTGTTAGTTCTGACAAAAACTGAAATGTCCTGAAAAATTTTCTAGGAATAATGGGATCTATATAGAAATGCAAAGGACAATTTAAGAGATTTGTACAGCCATTAATCTTATATTTTAAGCTCATCTTTGAAAATATGTACCTTATTCAGGCTTGCTGTAACTTACGCTTTCTTTTAGATGTCTGAATAATTGTACATAGATACTCTTTGGCATTAGGAAAAAATTAAATGCAGTGATCAAAAAACCAAAAATAATTGGTTTGAGCTGAAGTTTTCAGGCCGGTATGTTGGCATTTTGGATGTTAAATTGAATGTGTGAAACTTAAAGGCAAACATTTTCAGTAGCACTGAGTGGAAAAGGGCATCTAGTGTACATTTTAAGACCTATTTTCAGCTTATTTTTGGAAGAGAACAACTTACTCTTCCTTTACCGTAATGCGTAAAGTTTTAGAGAATAATTGCTAAGCACAGCAACCTACAGTCCTTGAAAATATAACTACCCAGACTGGGAATGAATATATCCTTACCTGCCACCACCACTTTCCTGTCCTGGCTGAAGGACTCTGAACAATGCCATAAACCATCTTAGCCCCCAGGCCTCTTTGGTCCAGCTTCAGCAATGTGTTTTGGCTCTCTCAAAAGGTCGTGAAGAGACACTGATTATAGCTTGGAAACAAGAAGCCTCTGTAAATTTAGATAGTAAATCCTTCACAGATTGTTTCTGAAATTGATCTAATACAGCCCAAGAAAACAAATCATTCCACTTACATACACTTCCTTAATCCTTCTCATTAATTATTAGTACAAAAATAAATGCAGATAAATGCAGTTGACAGTGTGGTTCCTAGAGATGATTGCTGAAAATGTGTCTACTCTGAATTTACGAAACAACAGTTGTTCTGCACACTACCTACTGCAAGGTGTCCCTGAATTACTCTGAGTACAATGACGGAGCAGCCTTTTGTGACCAATAGTCAGGGTGAATTCACCTTTTTTTCTTCAGCCATTAACTTGAAAATCTTGAGTAACTCCTATCTGAGGTCTTGTAGTAATCGAAATTTTCCAGGGCAACAAAATACACAATGTGAAAAGGCAAGGCACTTTTCAAAAGAAATATTTATCATCTTATTTTAACCTGAAACAAAAATGGAAGCTGGAACATGGCTGTGCTCTTCTCCTGGCAGCAGTGCAGCGTGAAGATTGCTTGGTGCAGCTATGAGTAAGGAGAGGATGACGTGCCTTAAAAAGTAGGAAACTAAAATGTCCATCAGGAAAGTAGAACATTCTCACCCATACAAGTCCCCATTAAGGGGATCTGTAGAGGAAGGTTATTATGTCACTTTACATTTTGGAAAAAAATGAGGCTTGGAGAAAAGCAGTTAGAGAAAGCTCAGAATTATGACTGCAGCTGCAAATAAACCCAACTGGTTTTCTATTATTGTATAAATCAGTAAGTTTCTAGAATTCACGTGTTAGTAGACAGATGCTGTGAATATGCTGCAAAACACAAAACTAAAGGTTAAGTATTTTCAGATAGCTAAGAAACAAGTGAATTGCCTAGATTTTAAAAAATCCTTATGAGATTGCTTATTAGGGTTACCACAAAACCTCTATATTGAGAAAAGTGTTCCTTCGGTTTTTTAAGGTCCAGTATATCTGAAAGACAGTAGTAACTCATATTTATATTTCTCAACATTTTTATTATAAAAGATTTTTGCTAACAAAAAGAAGCTTTCCTAAAAAAAAGCTATCACCTGTGTTGTTTGTAGCAAGTGTTTAGAATACAGCAATAAAAAAGTTGTCAAGCTCTGGAATTGCCTTTTCCTTGTCTCTTGAAATTCCATTTGTGTTTAGCCCAAGTATCAACATACATTTTTTCATCACTACTTCTTTAAGGCAAAATTTAGCATTTCGCATAGGTGCCATTTGACAGTGAATATTTTACGGGCTTAAACCCAGCCTGTTACCAACATAACAGTAGGGAAAATAATGGGTGTGGTATTTAAAATGCTTAAGGATGAGCAGAATGCACAGGAAATTTTGCTAAGTGACACCATGTACTACAAGTCCCTTTCTATGGCAGCTGATTGACTTAATAGCAGTATAATGTCTTGCATGCTTTATATCTGTGTTGCAATGGTTAAGGAGCTGTGGGAAAAACATTGGAGTTGTACCTAATGATAATTTTTAAAAGTCTTTTAAAGTTAGAAAGCTGTTATGTGTTTATAGAAGTCAAGTCCTAGAAGGGTTTAAGAATGTCAAATTTATGGTTGCAAAGTGTCCTTGATGCAGACCTTATTCGTGTGTTACGATACGCAAAGCTATATGCGGAGAACTGCCTCTCTCAGCCCTGTGAGTGCACAGAGGTGGAGCAGACTCAAGATTGTGTGATTGATTGCTTGCCTGGCTGCTTCATTTTGCACCACAGATAACTTATTTTTAAATACAGGCTTTCTGTGGTAATTATAATAATTGGAATTAGGTAGTTGCATTTTTATGCATTTATCAAGTATTTGAAGATATTTATCATCTGTCTTAGATTTCATAATTTAGGGATGAACTGTAGAGGATAACTGAATTATAAAATCTTTCTTATTTATATTCCTGGTTTCCTCAGCCTTTTTCATTAAAAAAGAAAAAGAAATTAGAAAAAAAAAGGTCCTGCAGAGATGGTTCCTTATTCCTGGGATGTGCTTCAAAAGAGCTCCAGTCAGGGACAAAGGTCCTCCTACAAAGAGCAGCTTGCAGGATAGATGCTTTTGATTGTGCATTTTATAGAGAGGTTATTTCCTCCACAGCACTTCCATAATGGGCTGGCCCACTTCAAACGCAATGGCAATATAAATGAGGAAAATAAATCAAAGGCATTTTGGGAAACTAAATTCTTTGGGTATAAATTTTGCCTTTGGATATTACGAACATATGAATTTAAAATGGATGCCAAAAGAAGTGTGGAGTGACTATCCGCAGGAAGTATTCAGCCTTTAAATTACTCATTGCACACAGCAATTAGTTAGGCAACAAACATTTTTAGCCATTACTCACAGTGTAAAATAACCTTTAATAAACTGGAAGGAAGTACAGACTACCCAGTGTGACACATAAGTTTTTAGGCATGTTCTCCAGAAACAGTCACCTAGTGCACTACAACTCATTACAGCTCACTCAAGAGAAGAGCAGGTGCTTTGTACACTTAGGAATTTTTTCAGTCTATGTGTAACGTAACTTTTCAGATATATTGTGAGGAAAATAAAGACAATTTATTAATTATTTCAAAATTCAAGTCCAGATTAAAAGTCCCCTCTCCATTTTAGTAATACCCATCACTAAGGTTTTTCTCTTCTGCCACTAAACCTACTGAGCTTCATGCACAGCAGTTAGGAAAAGAGAAAACTTCTGGTCTTCGTGTCAGGATATGCATTACGCATTTGGAGACAGGGTATTTTTGTTTCCTGCAGGATATTTAATATTCCTCAGAATAAGGCTGTGTTAGTGCACTAGCATAACATACAAAACCCCTGACTACTCATGGAAGCTTCAGCTGGAAATAATGGCTTGCTTATGGTCCACTCAAAGGAGAGTAGGTGCTCAAAGGAGAGTAGGTACTTAAAGATGTGGGGAAGATTATCTGCCTGTCCGACGGCTACCCCAGGGCTGGCTCTCCCTGCTGCCCTCTCACACAGCCTAAAGCAGTCAGCCATCCAGGGAAATGCTTTGGCTTTAGCAGCTCTGCATCATTTTTACATCATTTGTCAAGTGACTGTTTAAGATTAGATCACTATTTCTAATAAAAAGTAATTTTACTCAAGCTATTAACAAGAAGCAGCATATAAGTTACACATTTATATGAAGTGAAGCAAATCACCTACAGCACCTGCAAAAAAATTATTTCCTAATTATTTTTACACAAGAGAAGAATGGGAATGGTTAGGAAGAGAGGTTGTTTTGCAAAGGAATCCAAAGTAAATTCATTGCATAATTCAGAATTGTATTAATGTTTCTTCCATCTATCTTCTTTGACATCTTGGTATCTTTGATAAAGGATGCAAGAGTTGCAAATATGCCAATACAAATCAAATTGACGTTTAGTTCCCTAAAGCACTAACTAGAAGAGTACTAAAAGAGCCTATTTCACTTTTTTTTTCAGCCCTGGGTCTTTCCATTCCTGCTTCCTTTTTCTGTTACTTCCTCTTCTGTTTAAAGCCTTAGCTCTGCATAACCACTGCTAAAGACACAGATGGTGTCCTGAAGGGTTTATATTCCGATTTAAGATAAATTCCAACAAGACTGTAACATGAGGAAGATGAGGAAAGCAAAGGCTAAGGCAAGACCCTGTCAAAACACACGTGTTCTACTATCTCTGTGTACGGTTTGATGGATACTTTCCCCTCCCCTTTTAAAGAATAAAGGTACACGAGACCAAAAATGAGCTATCTTGCATTCAGGGGAATGCAAAAGTAAATCACCCAGTAGCACAAGAAAAAGAATAGACTCTTTCACTCTTCACTCTTTTCCTCATTCTTGTGTTTGAAAATAAAGTTGCAGACAAATATTATTTTTTCTGCTGTTCAAATCCAGGGTGAGTCAGTGTTCAAGAACTCACAACTCATACACACGAGACTAAATTTCTCTACAGGCCATAAGTTCTTACTAACAGAGAGAAGAGGTGCTCTTTCTGCTGCATTTGCTCTATTAATTACAGAAATGTTTTCTCTGGGAAAATACCCTCAGCACCATTCTCTGCAGACAGTTTGTGAATCACAAACCTACAACCCATGGCGTTCAAGTCTCCTACTTAAAAAGGCTCAAATTTCCCATGTTTTTCTAGAAGATAAACTTGAAAAGGTACCTCAGTTTTCAGTTATTGAACTGTTAAACTCCATTTCTTTCTACCATGCATTGTATTATCTCTAGCTCTTGAACAAGATGCTGGTATTTACAAGCACACAGTATGGTTTTGCTTATGAAGGTCAATCATTCTGAGATATTCAATTATTTTACTATGTAGGGGATCATATTGATCGTACCTTGGGATAATATTTGTATTTTTTGCTTTTTATCTATTTATTCACTGCATTACAGATGCTTTAAAGCCAGTTAGAATTAATACCAAGAATGTGAGTAATCTCACTGCTTACCTTCTGTATATAGGTTTTCTTTCACTTTTACAAATAATGATTCATGCAAAGTCACCAAGACAGCTACTGCTTCCATTGTGGAGTTTATTATCTCCAAGATGAGCAGACAAGTCATTAAGCCCCCACAGAAGGATTAGCACACAAAAAGATCACTGCATTGTGATTTTCTGGCTACATGGTTCAATATAATGATGGTTTAAGGAAGGAAAAGCCAATTCCAGCATTGTCATTATAGAACACTGTATGTTGTCAATAGGCAGTTATAAATACTATCTCCTGTAAGAGCTACTTGTCCATAAAGAGGTCTTTCTACCATGTATCAACAGGATCAGTAATACATGAAAATATGTTGTGAAGAAAGGATTTATCTTTCTTATTACTTGGGGGTGCTGGTGGATTAGAGGCTGGACATGAGCCAGTAATGTGTGCTTGTGGCCCAGAAAGCCAAACATGTTCTGGGCAGCAAAAGCAGTGTGGGCAGCAGGGCAAAGAAGGGGATTCTTCCCTTCTGCTCTGCTCTGGGGAGACCCACCTGCAGTGCTGCATTCAATTTTGGGGTCCTCAGCATAAGAAGGATGTGGACTTCAGTGTGGGTTGCACTCCAACAGGTTGCCCAGAGAAGCTGTGCATGCTCCATTCTTGGGAGCGTTCACGGCTGGGTTGGATGGGGCCCTGAACAAACACGTCTAGCAGTAGGTGTTCCTGCTGATGGCATGGGATTTGGAACTAGATGATCTTGGAGGTCCTTTCCAGCCCAAACCACTCTGAAATTCTTTGAGTATCTAAAAATATTTTTCCAATTGTATCTTTNCAAGAGTTGCAAATATGCCAATACAAATCAAATTGACGTTTAGTTCCCTAAAGCACTAACTAGAAGAGTACTAAAAGAGCCTATTTCACTTTTTTTTTCAGCCCTGGGTCTTTCCATTCCTGCTTCCTTTTTCTGTTACTTCCTCTTCTGTTTAAAGCCTTAGCTCTGCATAACCACTGCTAAAGACACAGATGGTGTCCTGAAGGGTTTATATTCCGATTTAAGATAA
Organism: Ifrita kowaldi; assembly: GCA_013398055.1. NCBI lineage: Eukaryota > Metazoa > Chordata > Aves > Passeriformes > Cinclosomatidae > Ifrita > Ifrita kowaldi. The sequence goes on from VZRS01002391.1 coordinate 270,988, forward strand.
ATTCCAACAAGACTGTAACATGAGGAAGATGAGGAAAGCAAAGGCTAAGGCAAGACCCTGTCAAAACACACGTGTTCTACTATCTCTGTGTACGGTTTGATGGATACTTTCCCCTCCCCTTTTAAAGAATAAAGGTACACGAGACCAAAAATGAGCTATCTTGCATTCAGGGGAATGCAAAAGTAAATCACCCAGTAGCACAAGAAAAAGAATAGACTCTTTCACTCTTCACTCTTTTCCTCATTCTTGTGTTTGAAAATAAAGTTGCAGACAAATATTATTTTTTCTGCTGTTCAAATCCAGGGTGAGTCAGTGTTCAAGAACTCACAACTCATACACACGAGACTAAATTTCTCTACAGGCCATAAGTTCTTACTAACAGAGAGAAGAGGTGCTCTTTCTGCTGCATTTGCTCTATTAATTACAGAAATGTTTTCTCTGGGAAAATACCCTCAGCACCATTCTCTGCAGACAGTTTGTGAATCACAAACCTACAACCCATGGCGTTCAAGTCTCCTACTTAAAAAGGCTCAAATTTCCCATGTTTTTCTAGAAGATAAACTTGAAAAGGTACCTCAGTTTTCAGTTATTGAACTGTTAAACTCCATTTCTTTCTACCATGCATTGTATTATCTCTAGCTCTTGAACAAGATGCTGGTATTTACAAGCACACAGTATGGTTTTGCTTATGAAGGTCAATCATTCTGAGATATTCAATTATTTTACTATGTAGGGGATCATATTGATCGTACCTTGGGATAATATTTGTATTTTTTGCTTTTTATCTATTTATTCACTGCATTACAGATGCTTTAAAGCCAGTTAGAATTAATACCAAGAATGTGAGTAATCTCACTGCTTACCTTCTGTATATAGGTTTTCTTTCACTTTTACAAATAATGATTCATGCAAAGTCACCAAGACAGCTACTGCTTCCATTGTGGAGTTTATTATCTCCAAGATGAGCAGACAAGTCATTAAGCCCCCACAGAAGGATTAGCACACAAAAAGATCACTGCATTGTGATTTTCTGGCTACATGGTTCAATATAATGATGGTTTAAGGAAGGAAAAGCCAATTCCAGCATTGTCATTATAGAACACTGTATGTTGTCAATAGGCAGTTATAAATACTATCTCCTGTAAGAGCTACTTGTCCATAAAGAGGTCTTTCTACCATGTATCAACAGGATCAGTAATACATGAAAATATGTTGTGAAGAAAGGATTTATCTTTCTTATTACTTGGGGGTGCTGGTGGATTAGAGGCTGGACATGAGCCAGTAATGTGTGCTTGTGGCCCAGAAAGCCAAACATGTTCTGGGCAGCAAAAGCAGTGTGGGCAGCAGGGCAAAGAAGGGGATTCTTCCCTTCTGCTCTGCTCTGGGGAGACCCACCTGCAGTGCTGCATTCAATTTTGGGGTCCTCAGCATAAGAAGGATGTGGACTTCAGTGTGGGTTGCACTCCAACAGGTTGCCCAGAGAAGCTGTGCATGCTCCACTCTTGGGAGCGTTCACGGCTGGGTTGGATGGGGCCCTGAACAAACACGTCTAGCAGTAGGTGTTCCTGCTGATGGCATGGGATTTGGAACTAGATGATCTTGGAGGTCCTTTCCAGCCCAAACCACTCTGAAATTCTTTGAGTATCTAAAAATATTTTTCCAATTGTATCTTTCAGTCTTAAAGTCCTGTAATGATGGTGGCCTTCTCTTGAATGTTCTTTTCATGCCTGTGCACATTTTCTCGAAACAAGCTAATTTTCAAATAACCAGCCAAATTAATTGCTTCTTAAGGATCAAATTCTGGGTACTTTGCTCCAGCATCAATTCAAAAGAGATCTGACACCTTGCACTGATAGGCCCTGTCGGGCATATCATGTGTCAAATTTTTGTACATATTGCAAGGCAGAAATATGATGTTTAGAATTTTCCCACTTTATAATGAGAGTAAAAAGGAGGAAATAAAACATCTTCAATCAGCTTTTATGCCTCACTTGGCATAAAAAAATTAAAAACTGCTTTTGTTCGGCAAGACACTTGGGGTAGGGAGCTCATTTGATTATAGGTTTGTGCAATCAGAAAAATCTTTATTATTCAATGAAGAATGATTTTTTTCCCCCAAGTGTTCACTAAGTCCAGCAGTGTCCACTACACCCTAGCAGAGCCAGGACATATCCAAGACATCCTAATGAGGCACGAAAATGGCCAGACAATTACAGCCTTTTGCAAGGGACAGGATCAGGGTATCACCTTTCTCAACTACATCATTATACCACACTGTCACACTTTAAAAGCTGCAAGTGTTTCCAAGAAAATGAGACAAATACTGCTTTTTGTTATAGTTCGTATTTTAAAAGACCCATGCTTCTGTTACAGGCCACACAGCTCATGTGATGTTGTCCTTACAGACCAACACGTTATATGATACTTCGATGACTCTGAAACATGGGATTCACACAGATTCAAGGGAAGGGATAAAATAAGTACAGTACACTTATTCCTGAGGTCAAGATAAGATGGGAAGACAGAGTCAGAGACTGGAAAAGGGAGTCTGTTTCAGGACATCTTGGGGGCTTGGAATGTGTGGCAGCGGTTGGGTCAGGCCTTGCTCTGGTGAGGTAGTTCTGTGCCCCTCCAACACCCTCCAGGCCTGGGTTGGAAGGGACCTTCAAGATCATCTAGTTCCAACTTCAGTGGCTACAGAAATACATCCTTACACATCACTTAGGTTCTTGGATAAGAGAAGTCAAGTCCATCTGTTCTAGACCTGTACAAAGAAGTTAGACATGCTGCTGGTTTGTGAAAGGAGTCTTTGATGAGACATTTTTGACCCATGGTAAATGTACTGACTTCCAGAAGAGTGTGCACAGCTAATTTAGTCTGCAGGAAGTAATTTATCAGTTGCCAGCTCACCAGTATCCAGTGGTCTAGAATGATGATGTTCTAATGAAATGTTAAAAATTAACAAAGAAAAGTTTAATAAAAATTTCCTCTGCAGTAGGTCAAGATGCATGAATTAATAGTTTCTAAACCCAGAAGGGGCTGTTATGATACCTTTGTAATTAACATGGGCTAGAGCATCAAAATTCTTCCATGTGCTCAGCAACTGTTTTAACTACAGGAGTCCTTTAAAAAAGATAATTTATACTGATTTACAGGCCTACAAACTGGAGAATCCGCTCTTTTGGTAACTTTCTCGAGCAGCTAAATGTTTTCACTGCTAAAAAACTGGGCCAGACTTTTTTTTGTCAAAATTCAGCTTGCATCTGTTGGACAATTTTAGGGCCTTTGTCTCCTAGATTAGTGTTGTCTGCTATCAAAGGTCTGCCTCCTGTAGGTACTTCCTTAAGTTAGATCTTAAACAACTGAAGAGATGAGTTTGAAACAACCATTTTGCAGTGAATGACTGAAAACCGTAAAGTTTTATGCAAATTTTTGCTCTTGATATTTTCATGTTGTTCAAACTGAAAAAGTTAAACATGTCATCAAATACAGCTGTACTTGGAATCACCAACATTAATTCAAAAGTAAACTCAACTTGGTTATAACTTTTTCTATTTAATATCTTTTCTTTCTTTCTATATCAAGCCTGTAACTATTTTGAAAAAAAAAAATCAAATTTTATATAGCAATGAATAAGTACTTAATGTCTTAAGTTCGTTTTTGTATGCTCATTTAAAACTTTTTACTTTTTCTATTTTCAATAAAATGTTGTTTTTATGAGTCATAACTTCAAGACCATATTATTACAAAGAATAAATTTTATAGGAATATAGGCTGCATTAGATCTTTCAAGCGTTCAACTTTGTGTTTTCCATGAAAAGATACTGATTTTAGAAATGGGGTTCATTATGATGTTGGAAATATCTGGAAGGCTTGAGAAAAGGGTATTTTTGTGAAATCCTGTCAGTGGAAAGATGACTAGGATGTGCTAAAAATTAACAGAGGATTATTTAAGGCCTAATTAATTCTTCTGGGCTTTTAAGATATACTGAGCTTTGTAAGTGTTCACCACTAAATATTCTGCAGCAGCGCTTATAGTGTATAATGAATAACACTCAGCAGTGATAGCACAGCATCATCCTTATTCCTTCAGAGCAAGTTTTCCTCAATTCATTCATCATGTCTTTCAGCTTCTTACAGTTATTCCATAAAATCAGCCACACTCTATATTCAACAAAAAGGTTATCAAAAATAGAAATGCCTTGAATTTTAAATTTGTTTAGTAAGTATTACAGGTCTATGAATATGGAGTACACAAGTTTATCATACAGAGTAGAGAAATATCCAAAAGGGACAAAGATCTGTCAAGTCAAATGGAAACCCAAAATATCTGTCCCCAAGCTAACAAATTCCTTCAGAAATATAGGTTCTTGTCTGGGTTTTCCATGCCCGGCATTGAAATAGCCTATATTCTCTAACATTAGTGCTTTAGTTTGGGGAAAGTATTAGGTTTTTAATAAAGCTGTTTAACAAGAATTCTGAAGTTAGTTTTCAGCACCATCATTAACCTGTTTCTGTTTTTTATTATGGACAGCTTGGCTGTCTGGATGTTGTCTAAATTTCTAAAAGAATTGGAGACTAACAGAGTCATGCATTGTGCCCCTTAGATATTTATATTTTCAAATGGCTTTTAAGCCTTTCTCAAATCAAGGGGAATTTTAAGGTAAACGAGACAAATTTTCTCTCTGAGGCATAGACGATAAATACAACAAAAATAATGGAGAAAATTTCTTACTGAAAGCATATAGCAATGGTGTTGGGAAACAATAATAAATACGTAATTAGTTATACTCTAGAAGAGCAGAGAGTGAATTAAGAAAAACTGAAAACATTTAACTGTTCAAAGACCAAGAAACATAAAAATGAAAGTTAATATAGTTTGTCTCGCAGCTGTAGAGTAGCCCAGTAGTCACTGAAAAAGCTCATTAATTTCCATGCAATTAACTACAATTAATAAGACACCCCAGGAGTGTGTGTTCCTGAGAGATAATGTCAGCCCTTGGGTGTGACCTACCGTGTGATGTTATCTCAGCATGGCTCAAATTCCATACTCCTCCTGAGCTAATAAAATTAAAGGTCCTTCAAAAGGCCACTTTGGTAACTTTGGTTATTGACTTTCATTCCCATGGTCCAGAACATTAGCAACACAACGAGTACAAATATGAAAAAAGAACATATATAACAAACTGATCATAAATTGATTTAGCAGCAGAGGGAGAAGATGGAGCAGTCAAACCATGAACAGCGTATGTCACGCACTAGCAGAGCCCTGAAGAAACATCTGGAAACAAAACAAAACAAAACAAAAAAGAGGCTTTGAAGCCAGTTAGCAAAACTATGTGATCTATCACAGTTAATCAAAGACTGAAGCAAGTATCACCTGAAACCACTGCAGTCTTGACTATACCTAATTGTACACTAACAAAATTAAAATCCATGCTGAGAACTTAAGGCTTGGAGATAGCATGCTGCTGAAAATGTCCTTCAGTGCCTTCTGTAGACAAGATTCATTTATGTTGTACCTTAAAGATGCAAAGGAAATACAGAAGTGGCTGGAGACTGCAAGGGATGAGCTGGATGTTGGTTTGAGTACTGCAAATAGGGTGAAGGAAAGGGGAGATTGATGCTAGGAAGTGCTAAGATGACAAAGGGAGGTCCTCTAGGTGTATTTGCTGCAGTACAGCAGGGAATGTGGAAGCTGGCAAAGGAAGCAAGGTATCATGGAAACTATTGCTGTTTCACCGGCAAGTTGCAAACTGGTGTTGGTCTCCCTGGAGCAACAAACCTATCAAGAAACAGTAATGGGGGGTCATTCAAGAAGTTCAGTAACATTTATAGTTGACTGAATCTGATGTGGCCACACTAAGAACCTTGTAAGAAATAAAGTTTGGGCCTCAGATCAAACACTATGGAGCTCAGTAACTGGTTCTGCTATGCAGTGATGAAGCTGGGAAACAATGTTCTGTGAACCATCCCCTGGCAGTCAAGTATTTGGTGATGCAAGGATGAGAGATTACATCAGATCACAGTGAAAATGCTTTGAAGTTACCTAAACATGGAATCTTTCACACCAGTAATAAAACAACATGGTTTTAAAGATAAATTGCTTTCTCTAAATGCTCATTTCAAAGTCTTCTAGTTCTAAGAATGTAAAAGAATCCTCTCTTTCAGTAACCATAATTTAGAAAGAGTTCAGATTCCGGCTTTAACTTTCAAGCATCTTTAATACTTGTGAATCTTGTTCACTGATATATTTGATTGTAATGACATTCTCCTTCAGAGTTTACATGGTTACGTTTCATGTTCTCATCATTAACATATCTCTGCCTTATTATGTATGGCCCATGCAAAGGATTTCCTCTCTGCCTATAAAACACTCCATTCCAGCAGACTATAAACTAAACCTCTTACGGAGGTTTTTAAAGAGTTTTGAAGAGGGCATATAGCTGGGAATCATATCATGTTAATGTTGGAGGGGCTCAGTGTATCTGGATTTATTATGATGTTAATTACATGAATGGCTGTTCAGTTTTAGACATAGGAATCTCTTTTTATTGTAAATTTAATAAGTAAAATAATTATTTCTTGTTTAAAAATTCAAAATTGCTACCTACAGAAAGAATTTAGATCAACTTTTTACTAACATAGTCTCTGTTTTCCACTCACTGTGAAGAAATCATCAAATCCCTGTATCTAGAAATATCATTCTCTGAAGATATTCTTTTTGGTAATAAATGAGGTGACCAGATGTCCCAGTTTTTCTAGCAGAAATGTAGTGTCCCTATTTTCTTTCTTCCTATATGGGTCACTCTATCACAGGTTTCAAGTCCCTGTCAAACATCAAAGAAATGGCAACTCTGCAAGGAAAATCTGAAAGAAATTTTCCTGAAACTGGAAGGTTTGGGTTTCCAATATTTGTAACAGCTTTTCAGCTTCATAGAAATTAAATCTTTTGGAATAATAACAACAGCAACCAGAAACTACAAAGGAAAGTTTTAAAAAGCAAATTAGATCTCTGCTACAGCCTCCAAAGCACGTCTGCTTACACAGTCTACCAAGAGTGTTGTAATGTAATAGTCATTAATTCACAGACCTGTAGCTGGTATATGGAATTACACAATGCTTCTAATAAGTGTTTGTCACTTACCTAATCCCTGCAGATTGTGATGGTGAAAAGGTGTTCCCTACTGACATCTGGAGCTGAACAAGAAGACTGGTCCAGAGCTGCTTTGAAACTCCAGATAAGCAAAGGTGAGGACGACTTCTGACAGGGGATCATATTAAAGGGGATAATGAGAAAAGACCAACTTGGCCAGGTCTTGTTTGCATTTCTAATATTTGAAAAATTTTCCTTCCCATTAAAAGTTAAGATTGTAGTTAAACAACTGTGTTCTCTTGCAATGTGTGCTGGTTTAGGCTGGGGTAGAGTTAATTTTGTTCACTGTGGCTGGTATGGGGCTATGTTTTGGATCTATGCTGAACACAGGGCTGATAGCATAGAAATGTTTTTGTTATTGCTGAGCAGTATTTACAGAGCTAAGGACTTTTCTGCTTTTTATACTGCCCCGTTGGCAAAGCAAGCTGGGAGGAGACACAGCCAACTAACCAAAGGGATATTCCAGACTTTAAGGCCCCAACATTTAAATGCAAGGGGTTTACTGAGGTCCCTGTACTCTGGGTTAAATGCATCAAAGAAATACCGACTAGATATTCTCAAGAGGTCAAAATTACTTTACTGGCAAAATACAGAAAATCAAGGAGCTTCGGCAAAAGATTTAGTACAACATCCAATCTGCATAAAACACTTCTCACGGTGGTAATTTGGCCCATTCAACTTAGGAAACTTTAAATCTGTTTGATGTTAACTTTACCAAAACGTTCCAAGAAAAGGAAATTAGAAGGAGAAGAAAGAGAGAAGGACAGAAAACATATAGAAACACACACATATAGCTACCAACTCCTAGGTTCCAGCAGGGACCACACACAAACTCCAACAGAGGCTACGGTCAAGACGTACCCACCCCATGCTCAGCCTCAAATAGCCAATGGCCTCTGTGGGCCCACCCCCTAGGTGGGACTTCGGGTCACTCGGCCACTCAGGAGCTGGGTCAGCACGGCCTCTGGTGTGCCAATGATTGGCAGCTCTGCTAGGCTGGGATACATCTCTGGGATTGCTGGGGGTGGCAGTTCACTACCTTGGCAGGGCAACACCTGACCTGCCCCGCTGCCGCACCCCATAGGCATCCCAAAATATCTTGGGAGGTCAGCCTGACCAGTCTCTGGCACAGACTGCGTGACATCATGCTCAGTATACAGAGTGAGAGGAGGAAGGAGGGGACATCTGGAGTGATAGCCTTTATTTTCCCAAGTCACTGTTACATGTGGAGGGGCCCTGCTGGCCTGGGCATGGCTGAGCACCTGTCTGCCCATGGAAGTGGTGAATGAATTCCTTGTTTTGCTTTGTTTGCATGCCTGGCTTTAGCTTTCCCTATTAAATTGTCTTTATCTCAACCCCTGAGTTTTTTACCTTTTACCCCTCCAGTTCTCTTCCTTATCCTGGTGGCTGGGGGGTATTATGACCTGCCTCTGAAGGTGGGTTAACTGAGGTTCTTGTCAATAATAGATCCTTTGGGGCAGACTAGAGTGAAACGATGCTAAAAGACTGGTGTGTATAAATATATGTATGTGGCAGGTTTATTTCAGAACCATTTGGCTGCAGTGGAAAGGAAGTATGTAGTTGGTTTGATTATTATCTGTCGAAATATAGCAATATAAAAACATAAAAATAACACTTAAGAAAATGTACAAGGAAAAGGAAGAAAGAGAAAGAAAGGATAAGAGTAGAAAGATATCCCCACTCATGGATCGATCCAGTGATGAGACTTGATTGTTGCAATTTTGGTGTCTCTTGATTGAAATGTTGCCCAGTTTTGATCCCCGTGGGCTTGGGGAAGCCTGCAAAACACAAATTTCAGTGGATTAATATGCATTTAGAGTCAGGTGAGAAGGCCCAGGTATCTCCCCTGATTGGGGTGTAGTTTTACATTGTTTGATGTAACACTGTGGATCACCTGCAGTCCTCTGGTGGAAGGCCCCAGAAATGAGTCTGGGGATGCTTCAGGGGTCTTTGATGGTTTATGACATCTGGCACATGACAGCTGCCTCTCACGTCAGCATAGTTGAGCCAGTTATGCCCCATAAGAAAGGATGAGTAACTTCAGGCTTATGTGTGAATGTCCCAGTAACTTCCCCGAGGGGAGTTTTACACCTGAACCAGCTGTGTAAAGGAAGCCACTGGCATAATAAAAAGCACTATCCCACCTTGCAAGATCTTTTTCTTATTGGCCTCTTCCTTTATCTGGCTCAAAACTCAGCTTGCTGCTAACAAAGGTCGGTTTGTTGTGGTCAGCCTCCGGTGGGGGCTGCACACTCCCTCTGCACCTAGGCTGTTCTTACACAGATCAGAGGTTTCACCACATCCAGAAACCCTCCTCCTCCCCTTCTCTTGGGGTGTGTGTGTGTGCAAGCCTGGCCTCAGCAAAGCACCTGCTGCTTTTGCAAATGGGCGATTGTTTGAGTCATTAATCTTTAACATTTCAGTCTCTCACAGGGAGTGAGCCAGCGGCTGCGTGGGACTTCTGGCTGGGGTTAATCTACGACACCAATAAAAAGCAACTGCAGCTGACATGTTTACAGGAAAAGTGGTTGATTGGAAGCCAGTAAATGTCACTAGAAGGTGAGTGGGAAGTGGCCTACGTAGTAAAAGTTTGTTGGAAATCTACTTCCGAAACACACGAGGATTGGGAGACTAATATATGTCCATGAGGTGATTGCTCACTCATTATTTCTTTCCTGAGTATAACCTACATTATCTCCTTTGACATCCATCCTGATTTTTCAAATTTATTTGGGGTAAGGGCAGATTATAAACTTTTGGAGGGCAAGGGGGTGGGGAGAATATACTCACTTGTGACGGGGAGCATTACTTACATGGATACACAGTTTTATTTCAATTCTATGGGGATTAAAAGAAGAGCTCAAGACACTGTTTGTAAAACATTTACCTCCAGCCTTCTAATCTCTATTCTTTTAAGGGTTAAATTTATATATTCCAGCCCTTGTCCTCACACCACAATGTACTGCTCAAGGAGCACTTCTAGAAGCAGAAGCCGAATGTTCCATTTCAATTATTAACACAGTTTTATGAATATTAGGGCCTCCTTTTGCTTCTTCTAGTGTTAAATAAAATTTGAATGTAGAGACTTTAATTTGACATGAGCATGTTTTTATATCACGACCATAGAAAGCCTTTTTGCTGAGGCAGTGGGTCAAAGCAAAAATCAGTATCTGATTTGTTTGCTTGTCTCTTCAACACAGTTCATTCATCTTCTAAAAAATAAAATAACTGTTTCATGAAGAAGTAGTATGCTGATAAAGAAGAAATCTTCGAAGGGTAAGATTGATGTATGTTATATCTGAGGGATAAACACTCAGAGAGGATTCAAACACAAGGCTGTCTGACTGTATCTTGACGGCCCACCAGCTGTCACGGATGAAGAATATCAGCTTCTACCACTGAAGAGGAGGTGGCACTTCGCATCCTCTTCCCGCTTCCCTAACAACCAGGTATAGCCTTGTGGCTGAATGGCTCTGTAATGCTCTGGGGCTGGGCGAGCTGGGGAGAAAGGGTAAAATTTACCCCTTGGTTTTGAGGGTCATTGTTTTCCCTCAGGGATATGTACAAAAATAATGAGAGAGATCCTTTGTTCCTTCCCATAGGGATTCCTGCATTCCAAAGTAAATGCTAGTGGCTGGTCCACACCTTTGCCTCTGTCTGTCAGGGAAGTTGTTTATTTTTAAGGTTTTCAGAATTACAGATTGTAGCCCAATCCAAGGAACCGTTTTTCCCTAAAAAAAAGATTTTTCAGAAAGTAATAATTTTGACTGAATTTGTCTCTCACATCAATAACATGCTAGAGTGACTCCTCTAGCATAAATGAGTCACTTTAAGCTTTGTCCAGGACCAAGCACCCATTTGTGCTTACACGTATTTATAATACTAAATGGATCCCTTCTTTAAGGTGTTTCTAGGACAGCACAATATTTTCAGGAAGAAAAGAGAGTTAGGTTCTTGTTCCACCTCCTGAAAACTAATCAAAGTCTCTTTCTCTGTTGCNACCTGAACGAGCTTTGTAAAGGAAGCCACTGGCATAATAAAAAGCACTATCCCACCTTGCAAGATCTTTTTCTTATTGGCCTCTTCCTTTATCTGGCTCAAAACTCAGCTTGCTGCTAACAAAGGTCGGTTTGTTGTGGTCAGTCTCCGGTGGGGGCTGCACACTCCCTCTGCACCTAGGCTGTTCTTACACAGATCAGAGGTTTCACCACATCCAGAAACCCTCCTCCTCCCCTTCTCTTGGGGTGTGTGTGTGTGCAAGCCTGGCCTCAGCAAAGCACTTGCTGCTTTTGCAAATGGGCGATTGTTTGAGTCATTAATCTTTAACATTTCAGTCTCTCACAGGGAGTGAGCCAGCGGCTGCGTGGGACTTCTGGCTGGGGTTAATCTACGACACCAATAAAAAGCAACTGCAGCTGACATGTTTACAGGAAAAGTGGTTGATTGGAAGCCAGTAAATGTCACTAGAAGGTGAGTGGGAAGTGGCCTACGTAGTAAAAGTTTGTTGGAAATCTACTTCCGAAACACACGAGGATTGGGAGACTAATATATGTCCATGAGGTGATTGCTCACTCATTATTTCTTTCCTGAGTATAACCTACATTATCTCCTTTGACATCCATCCTGATTTTTCAAATTTATTTGGGGTAAGGGCAGATTATAAACTTTTGGAGGGCAAGGGGGTGGGGAGAATATACTCACTTGTGACGGGGAGCATTACTTACATGGATACACAGTTTTATTTCAATTCTATGGGGATTAAAAGAAGNGGCCTCAGCAAAGCACTTGCTGCTTTTGCAAATGGGCGATTGTTTGAGTCATTAATCTTTAACATTTCAGTCTCTCACAGGGAGTGAGCCAGCGGCTGCGTGGGACTTCTGGCTGGGGTTAATCTACGACACCAATAAAAAGCAACTGCAGCTGACATGTTTACAGGAAAAGTGGTTGATTGGAAGCCAGTAAATGTCACTAGAAGGTGAGTGGGAAGTGGCCTACGTAGTAAAAGTTTGTTGGAAATCTACTTCCGAAACACACGAGGATTGGGAGACTAATATATGTCCATGAGGTGATTGCTCACTCATTATTTCTTTCCTGAGTATAACCTACATTATCTCCTTTGACATCCATCCTGATTTTTCAAATTTATTTGGGGTAAGGGCAGATTATAAACTTTTGGAGGGCAAGGGGGTGGGGAGAATATACTCACTTGTGACGGGGAGCATTACTTACATGGATACACAGTTTTATTTCAATTCTATGGGGATTAAAAGAAGAGCTCAAGACACTGTTTGTAAAACATTTACCTCCAGCCTTCTAATCTCTATTCTTTTAAGGGTTAAATTTATATATTCCAGCCCTTGTCCTCACACCACAATGTACTGCTCAAGGAGCACTTCTAGAAGCAGAAGCCGAATGTTCCATTTCAATTATTAACACAGTTTTATGAATATTAGGGCCTCCTTTTGCTTCTTCTAGTGTTAAATAAAATTTGAATGTAGAGACTTTAATTTGACATGAGCATGTTTTTATATCACGACCATAGAAAGCCTTTTTGCTGAGGCAGTGGGTCAAAGCAAAAATCAGTATCTGATTTGTTTGCTTGTCTCTTCAACACAGTTCATTCATCTTCTAAAAAATAAAATAACTGTTTCATGAAGAAGTAGTATGCTGATAAAGAAGAAATCTTCGAAGGGTAAGATTGATGTATGTTATATCTGAGGGATAAACACTCAGAGAGGATTCAAACACAAGGCTGTCTGACTGTATCTTGACGGCCCACCAGCTGTCACGGATGAAGAATATCAGCTTCTACCACTGAAGAGGAGGTGGCACTTCGCATCCTCTTCCCGCTTCCCTAACAACCAGGTATAGCCTTGTGGCTGAATGGCTCTGTAATGCTCTGGGGCTGGGCGAGCTGGGGAGAAAGGGTAAAATTTACCCCTTGGTTTTGAGGGTCATTGTTTTCCCTCAGGGATATGTACAAAAATAATGAGAGAGATCCTTTGTTCCTTCCCATAGGGATTCCTGCATTCCAAAGTAAATGCTAGTGGCTGGTCCACACCTTTGCCTCTGTCTGTCAGGGAAGTTGTTTATTTTTAAGGTTTTCAGAATTACAGATTGTAGCCCAATCCAAGGAACCGTTTTTCCCTAAAAAAAAGATTTTTCAGAAAGTAATAATTTTGACTGAATTTGTCTCTCACATCAATAACATGCTAGAGTGACTCCTCTAGCATAAATGAGTCACTTTAAGCTTTGTCCAGGACCAAGCACCCATTTGTGCTTACACGTATTTATAATACTAAATGGATCCCTTCTTTAAGGTGTTTCTAGGACAGCACAATATTTTCAGGAAGAAAAGAGAGTTAGGTTCTTGTTCCACCTCCTGAAAACTAATCAAAGTCTCTTTCTCTGTTGCCACAGCCCCTGGCACTCACAATATGCTTCCACAGTTGGGCAGTTGTTGAGACGAAACCACTGTCTGGTGAGCGAACCATGGCTGTCTCACAATTTACCTGCCCTTCTCCATCTGTCTCCACTCACCAGCTGTGCTTGAGCCCTTCAGGCAGGGACAGAAGAATTGAATGCACATAAAGTATCTCTTCAGTGTGACCAATGTAAATAATTGTGTTTGGGTTCTCTAGGAGACAGAGAAGGAAGACAGATTCACTATTAAACTAACCCCCATCAAGAGGGAAAGAGCATGGAAAGAGCAGAAATGATCCTTGCATCCAAAAGAAGTTAGAGAGTCCAAACTCTGTGTCCCTCCTTGGCTCCTGCAAAATTGTGTCAGGAGCCAGAGGGGTCTGACAACTACAATTCCCTCTTACAGGTTTCTGTCAAGCTCTGTAGAATTGTATTTCAGCATCTTTGGTGCTGACAGACTGACAAACACTAGGACTGTTATTTATTACATCAGCTACCAGATGGGTGTGAATGCACATTTCCTTCAGCATGTCTTCCTCCTAACCTCAAATATGGAGCTGCTGGAAAGTTCAGTACATTTAAGATGACTAGGGATAGTGAGGAAGGGTAAGATTTGTCACAGATGATCATATTCATTTTGCAGAAATAAGTTTATTGTACTTGGCATAGCAATAAGAAAGCTAGGCTAGCTGGCCAGTCAGCCCTAAGAGATAGTGAACAGCATCTGTTTAAGTCTCTGAAGTAACACAATGCATGCACGGCATTAGGTTATGTTGCATCATTTAACACAACATAAACCTCGCTTACCTTTTCCTCCCTTTGCCACTTTCTTCCAGTTTATTCTCACTCCAACTGGCTGCAAAAATGCGTAACTGTCTTTGCTGCTTTAGAATTCCTGGGTTTTCCCCTCTAACTTCTTCAGCTAATTTAATTTTTTTTGTATACTGCCTTTCTGGGAACCACTGAACTCCAAGAAGTGTTATCTCTCCCTTATGCACCTCATCATAAGACTTGTCTTGGGGTGACTCCATCATGTATATCCCCTATCATGGCTTTATGCCAAACAATTGATTTTGTGCCTTTTCTGTGTCTTTAAACTGAGCTTGAGAGGGAAGAAAAAAAAGGACCAAGCAAACTTTTCAAAGCAGTGTCTCAAGGACACAGAGACACANTTGTGGGTTTTTGTATAGGACTGAAGTCCTACACAAAACTAAATTGTATTGTTATGTCTGAGACATTATCATACAGGAAAAGGCACAAATCATACTTAACCAAATTTAATGAAAGATTGCCATCAGGTGTCTAAATGTCTCACTTGCCTGTTTAGTTGAGTTATGGCAAACAATAGTTCCCAGAAACTTAACATATGTAACAATTCAACAGTTTTTTTTATTATCTGGACCTGTTTTGTGCAAGCTCTATTGAACTAATTTACAATAATGGGATTGAAAACACTCTAATTCAAATATAAAATGATAGAAATATTTCTTATTTTTCTTGTTTCAGAATGATTGCTTCATTTAGAAATATTAATAATCTGATAACTGAGTCTCTTCATTATAACATAATGCTCAGTTGCATAGGGAGCTATTCTTTATTCAGTAGGTTACACTGCAGGGTATCATGGGGAGAGAAGATGTATTAGCCTGTATTCAGAGTTTATATAAAAAAATGAAACTGCAGAATAATAGAATTGCATCTTTTATACTAGTGCTGCTATTTGAAAACAGAAGGACAAGTTTTAAATGGGAAATTCTAATCAGTATCTGCTAGAAAAGTCACGTGCATTTACCCCTGTGCCTTTCTACCCGGCCACAGGGTTGGGTTATGTCAGCTAAACAATTCTTAATAACGTTCGTTCAAAACAGAGGGGCCATTAGAAATTGTTCTTGTCTGTGCAATTTTGTGGCTTCTGTCACATGTCTGTCATACCCCAAATATTTTTCATTTATTTTAGAGGAAGACCTGTGCTGCTAAACAGCTTTCAGTATTAGAGTATGTATGATGAACAAAGGCAGAAATAAAATGATGAAAGGGATGAACCGAAAAAAGACCAACCACAAATTTACTGGAGTTAAGCACATACATACAGTACATTTTCAGAGCATAGGGATGGTCTGCACTGAGGAATGCTGCATCCAGAGGTCTACACAGTAGACTCAGAGCTACACAGGTACTGCAAATGAGAATGGCAGAAATAGTAGCTGCATATAAGAAGCAGCCACTCTCTGCTCTTCCAGAGTTAATTAGCTCTTCTCTTCAAATGAGCTAATTAGCCTGGGCACAGCCCTGCACCGACATAACCATACCAGTCCTGGAGCTGACTCATTATCTGGCTTGATATCCTCTTCATTCATTTATGTGAATACTTGCACAGCTCTGAAGAAAAGTGTACCCTGGTAGTTAGGTACCAGCTTCTGCACTAATTAGCGTCTGAACATTTTATGAAATGTGGAACAATTTCAAGAGGGGAAAAAAAAATCAATGTCTCAAAGCTTAGTGGTTAGAGCACTCCCACTAAGGAGGGAGGAAAGCAGATCAAATTCTTGTTTTCAGAAGCAGGTGTAGGTAACACCCTTTTAAGTTCATTTTTTCATAGTTATCAAAAATGCTCTCAAAAGATACAGAATCATAGAACCTAAAACAAAGGGAGTTGGGGCAGGGGGGAGGGAAGTTGAGAGTTTTCTTCTTGTTCTTTGAAATTCTTGGTCCTTCCACTAAACCAAAATTCAATTACTAGCAGAGCCCTAATAGCAAATACAGATTATTGACTGCACTTGAGGCCAACCACAATGAACTACTGCCTGAGGGTTAAAGCCATTCCTGGGATTAGGTAATACTGCCTGAAGCCAATTGTAAAGAGCGCTTTAATACCTTTGAGCAATAGTTTGCTGCAATTTCCCTCAGACCCAGTCAGTGATTAATTAACCTTTTAGAATCTTCCAGGTTAATGGAAAGTTTGCTCTGGAAAGCTCCACAGATTGAAACATGAACTAAGATCATCATCCGCAATACCAGAATATACATGATCTTGGAAGGTGAACCACAGTTTTCATTGCTTGTTAGGCTCTTGCTTCAGCCTGAGGGCAGTAATATCCCCTATTTGTAGTCAAATGAGCTTATGTGAAGTTATCTCAAATACTAAGAAAGGTTTTTGCATGCATAAAATAACCACTGTTTATCTTATAACAGATAATTATCTAAAACATGTCAGCTCAAATTCTACACATTTTTAATCAACATGGGTATAAGAGGGTCAGGAAATAGAGTCATGAGAGATACATAGAGTGGCAACAAGAAGCCCAAATGAAGGAGTGATCGTCCGTATTTCTACCACCTCAAATATTGTGGATGTTTAGATGAGGATGTGTGCTGTGTCCAAGACAAGGGAAGATGTTTGTGAGTTGTATTTGATCAATTGCATGCCTTCCAAATCCTAGGTTTATCTGGGTAAATAAGGTTTTGAGGTAAAACGAAACTCCAAGCATGTATTGGGAAAATAATTGCACTCCTTAATAAACGCATCTTTAAAAGATTATCAGTTCAACAAGTGTCAAGAATAAGTAAAACAACACAATCCTACCAGATGCCTACTGGCTGTCAGTAGCATGCTTATTGAAGATTTCAGCATTCCTAAGTTCTGAAATGGCTGCGAGTTAAGAGACTGTATTAAATGCAGATCGTTTCCAAATCCCTAACTCCGGCACTGCAGCAAGACATTTAAATGATGACACAATGAGTTACAGTCTGCCAGCTTGGCACAGATTCAAAGTGGCAGCAGTGAGGTGTGCTTTAAAAATAGGGATTTTTTAAATTGGATTCAAAATCAATTAAAATCCCATTACAAACATAATTGTAGTGATACAAATCATGAAATAATATCTTTTACAATAAACTATAAAACTGAGGAAGCTTGCATAATTAATACTATCTATTGCACAGATAGACCCATACCTTTCCATCACATGCAACCTATATGTCAAGAAAATGCCTTTGGAAAGTAGAGAGTGCATTTTCAACAGGAGGTCAACATGTATTTTGTAGGATTCTGAGTGGGTATCTCTAGGTAGATTTGATTTCCCTCCCCTCCTCAAAGTCCCATATCATACATTGCTTTTGGAGATTAAATGCCAGCATATCTATATTGTAAAACAAGGAGACATGCAACATGATGGTCAGTCAACTCAGTAAAGCAGCTAGTGGCCATCCATCACATTTTTGAATTTTTGATCCCTGTATGAGAAAATAATCAGCCGATTTTCTGCTGGTGCAAAGTCAGTGCCTATCTCAGACAGGGAAATCACATCCTTTTTTATTGAGAAAGAATGTGCTTTAATTGCTTTCTGAGGGGAAAATAAGGGAGCAGGTAAAGAAAAAAAGAAGCCAAAATATCTTACACCAAATAGCAAGATTAAATTTTTTAGTTTATTTCATCATTAGTTCCAGTTTTTCTGAGCTGTCAGACTTGCTTGGCCTCTTCTAGTAAAGCCACCCCCATAGTTTCTAGTGCTGGCATTCAGTTCTTACACAGCATGCTCTAGGCAAAGTTGGATTATTTGTCTATTTTTGTGGTCTTGTAGATCTTTATGGTTGTGTTTGTACTATGGTGAGGAAATTAATGACTCAACTAATTTCCAAAGAGGTAAAATGAGAACAACACCTTTAGAAACAACTCTTCAGATTTATAGTAAATGTAGCTTTTCTGTTTCTTCCTCAATAATCTTGTTTTATACAGCAATTTGTAAAACAATATTGCGTTAGTAAAAGCTGCCAGTCACAATAAATTATCAATTTTTCTTTTTTTTATTATTTTGCGATGATGCTTTAAATACATATTCCTGTAAAGATTAGGCATATAATTTAATTGTCCTTGTATCAGATGAAAAAAACCATGATTCCCCACAGCAGCCTATTGACTCCTTCAACCTTGCCTCTTGAAACCTTACTGAACGCAGAAGCTGATACTGCAGGTTTTATATTTATAATGATTAATTAATTCTGCACTAAGCAATGTTCCTGACTGCAAGAACAAAATCCACTTTAGAAAACATAAATGACAGCTTGCCTAAAATAATTAACACCAGTGCTGATAGAATTGGGATGTTCTCCCTCTGCTTTACACTAGCGTATTTGAGAGAATTTAATTACTAATATTTCTGACTAGCAGAAGAATTGCATTAAAAAAGCACTTGATGTGGCAGGATTGAAAGCTCATTCAAAATATGTTACAGAAATATAATGGGGATGGGATAAACCCTGGTTAAAATTGCAGATATAATTAACCCCCAGTTAAACATACTAGACTATTTCTTGTTTTTCAAGGAAAGCAGATCACATTAAAAATAACCTGCATGAAAGTATCATCTCATTTCTCTGCCAGTCAAACAGCCAGGTAGGGTTTGGCTATGCAGCACAGCAGCCTTGAACTCCTCCACCTCTGTGCAGAACAAGTCAGATAAGGTCTGTCCTGGTGACAGCATGGTTTCACCAGTGTGCCAGTGAACAAAGCATGCGTGGCTTCACAGCCTGGGAAGGACCATCCTTCCTCCATAGCTGCAGCAGGAGATCTCTGCTTGCTTTTCATTAGCAATGGAGTTTTGCCTTTAGCATGCTGGATAATGTTAACCTACATGTTATTTTACATGAGGCCTTGAAACAGGAGAGCTCTTCTCTGGAAGCGGACAGTGGGTGCTTTCTGTGGGTGAAATGGCCTTATCCACCAATTTTAGCATTGTGAAACTGCTTACAGAATTATTAACGTCAAGTTGTAAGCTTAAGTGACTGCTTCCAGTGATATAAATAAAGGTGGCAGGAACATATGAGATTGCTGTATTTCCCTTTCAATTTCTGGAAAGATTGCCATAAAATTATGGTAAAAATGCACACTCTCAGCCAGAGAAATGAACATGGAATTATTGTCACACAGTCTCACTCAAAGTTAGGACTTCTGTGGGTAAAAGGATGTGATCATACCATCATGGCTTCCTCCTTGTTAATCTTACCACACTACAACCTCCCTATTTCACAAGTTTGTGCTCTAAAAATCTGAGGATGGGCAATGAAATTCCTGTGAGTCCATGATTATCCTTTTGTGCAAACCCATATGGGTGATTGCTAATCAGGACTAACATACATTTCCACATTACCACATCAGTACCAAGGGGCACTAGTTGTTCCCTGGGTGGAGCTCAGGACCTTCAACATCACCCAGAGGTACAAGTTTATGAATGTGTAAATACCTACAGCACACCCAATTCAGTTTTTTTTAGATATTTTTCTTCTAAAGTAGGTGAAGGACCTAAGAGCTGAGGAAGTCGGGTATTGTAGTGTGTCCTTCCTGCCACTGGTAGATTTTTACCCCAAATGTCATCCTTTCCTCTTTTATTGGTTAGGGCTATCACTGAAGATCTCAGCATTACCAAGGGCCCAATTGCGGAAGGGAGAAAGTCCATAAAGAGTAAGTGGGCAGCCAGCTGGCCTATTTTCCAGCATGTTCCATCTCCTCTAGTGGCTTGTAGGCATATGTTTTGCCTACACACAGCCTTGCGTAAAGGTGCAATTTTGCATTGCCTGTAAACTCATCCCTCTCACTTGTGAGTAGAAAAAGGGAGAACCAGAACACTTGATTTACTGAAACAAATGCAGGCAGATGTAAATTGTCTTCCTAAGGCAGGACATTCTCTACACCCTGGGTGGGATTCCTCCCAATAAGCAGTAGAGATTGGAAAGGGCATAAGAAAGCAATCTGTAACCTCTCCTTAGCTATTCCTGCTTAATACTAATTATTACTTAATAATACAAAGCATTTATATTTCCTTGTAAATGTTAGAAGTGCTGTAAAAGCATTAACTGGTTAATTCTCAGGACACCCTTAAGAAGTGGGCATATGAGTATTAACTCCATTCCATGCTTCTTTCCATAATAAGGGAACAATTAAAATGAAATTGATCAGCTAACTTTATAGAGACCCTAATTCCTACAAATAGGAAATAATCGGCCTAAATGAGTATACTTCTGCGTGTTTAAAAGCAGTATTCATCAGATGGATTACAGCTGATTTTTCAATGTAATTAACTTTGTATCCAAAAATCAACTTTATTGGTTCACTTCTAGTATATTAAGCACAATAGGAGGGATGCCCCATTTTCTCTGGCAATAATCAGGTTCCCTTCAGCCTTGTAATTGATTCAAGCAGGAACCATATTATTGTGTAGTAAAACAGAGCATCCCTCCTATTATCCCTTAAGTAGCAGTCAGTCTGGGAAGAAAACAGTTACAATGATATATGAAGTTAAGACAGATGCCAACTAAATAGATATCTGAGTAAGCTAAAAAGAAAGAATTAAATAGTTTGAAGAATCAATAAAAGGTACTACTTCAGCTAACCACTGTGCATCTCATCAACTAAACTCTCATTATTGTTCATATCCTGACTGCCCCAATAATATTATACCCTGCACAAACAGCAAGCCCAATGGCCTCACTATCTAATTTGTCAGCTTTCACTTCTTTCCCACAGTTTTTGTATTCTCTCTCCTGTATTCTCTCTCCATTTCCCTCTATGTTGAAGTCTCCTCATCCTTATGCGAGTGCACCCTACTGCCAAAGGATCAGAGAAGACTGAAAAGAACTGATTCCACTGCACCTTCTGTTACAGAGGCTTAGGTACAGAGTCCTGGCAAAACCAGTTTGCTCAGTGTAATTTGCATCTTTTTGGGTTTTTTTTAAATTATAAGTGCATGGTGATGGTGAAAAAAATACTGTAGTTCTGCTGGGAAGTAAGCATAAGGAAAACAGTACATTTCTGCCAGGTGAAAGGATCTCTGAAGGAAGATGGGTGTTATGGGTAGCTAACGGAGCTTGGACACAGCAAGAGGAATGAGGGAAATATATCTCTCCTGGACATGGATCTGATAAGTGGCTCATTTTCAATATCTACAGTGGAGTCTGTGAGAATTGAATCCATAGCAGTGAGTAACTCCTTTAAGAACTGCCAGGACTACTCTAGGCTAGTATTGACAAAGGAAAGCAGAAATCTGACAAGAACTGTTTTAGCCACAACGTAAGGATGCCTGTTTCTTAATACTGGAATGAACTTTTCTGAAATAAAAAGAGGCAGTGCATGTTTCCAGTTTTGGGTTCCTTCCTGATCAGGTTTGGACAACAGACTCAGAGGAGAGGAGAGATAGGTGACCTGCCTGAGTTGCTCTGGTCAGTAGGGAAATTTTTGCTACATATTCTGGGGCTGACCTTGTGCTTGAAATTGTCACTTCTTCACACAAGGGGAGTCATAAGCCTAAGTTATGTTTCAACATATTGTCTGATTAGACCCCTGCGGCTAACAGGTTAAAAAATTTCCATCTTTCTGGAGAACCTAGAAGCTCAGGTGTTTATTGGTGAACAACTCTCTAAGGGATAGAGCTAAAACACACCACATCCCAAGTGAGATAGTGCTGTCTGCACATGCAGTTCTCTCATGCTGTGCTCTGGTGAGAAATAAAGCACATGAACCCTTCCCTCCCAAGCCTTCAGCCAACTCACACCACTGAACATGAACAGAGGGCATTCCCCTGAGAGCACTCTCTGCTTGCATGACTGGACAGAAGCTGGGGAAAGTAACCCTGTAACACTAGCCACTGCCAGATATGAAACTGAAATTCTCCTCCTCACTTCCTGTGTGAAGACGAGCAAGTTAGGATAAGCCATCTGCAGCATCAGTTGTCCCATTTCACTGTTTTGGAAAGCAGGGGAAGACCCGGGGGTAGACACTGCACTCAGCTGGGAAACACCAGCTCTCTTCCCTCTCTGAGCTGGGGATGTGAATGTCTCTGTCCTAGTTTGGATACAGCAGGAAGCACTCAGTGCCAAAGCCCATGGCTCAGACCTTGTCATGCACAAGGTGTACATATACTTAATGGAACTTCTAGTGGAGAGGAGGGAGAAAACTGCTCCCTTTTCAGCAGATTTGGCAACGTTGCAGTTATTCTGATCTGTCCCTGAGTAGCTTTTATGCCTTTCTTCTTTGCCCCTTATAATCCCCTCATTGAAAGAAAAATCTATCATCTGTTCATTCTCAAAACAGACTTAAGAGCCATTATTTGTGGGAACCAGATGCTAATGATTCCAGGGCAGTTATTTTACTTTGCCAAATCTTAAGTAAGAGCATGACATGTAAAGTGGGGAGAAGGGAGGCCTGTTATTTTCTTGCAGCTAGATGCGATGCCCTTGACTTTTGTAGCTGCCATCACTATTTGGCAGTCACACATTTAGGAGGACATTTGAAATATTTACAGACTTCCATTTCACTCTCCCCAAGCCATCAGTTTAGTAGCAAGTAATCAAAGGGATGAGTAAAAGACAATTGAATAATGCCAGTCCAGTTCAGTACTGATCTGCAGCTTACATAATTCAAATGTAACTACTAAATTTGCTTAACTCAATCCCTGCTTGTCTTCTCCTTTAGACATGGTGTGATAGCTGCAGTCATGCAGCCTTCCCATTTCCCTCACTTATCCATGAGAGCTGGAATATCAAGTCCATTCAATTTGTCAAAAAGCTTAATTTGGCCCAAAAAGTTCAGATCAAGCAGATGCAGACAGCAGGGGGATTGCAAGCCTATAGCCAAAAGACTGTTCTTGAAGGAACACAAGACATTATGGTTAATAAAGCTAAAATTTCCTTTTTGCTTTACAATGTTAAACATAACAAATGCTCCCCAGGAAGGTTATTGACAAGAGCAGAACATCAAGAACATTATCTCAGTCTTGTACCACAATTTAAGAGTAGAGAATGGTATTTTATTTTACCTTTCATCTTCTCTATGAAACAGAAGGCCAACTTCCTTCCCATTTCATTTCAGAAGAAGGAAGTCCTTTCCACCCTTTATCTGAGATGCTTCTTGAAATCTTGATTATTATTCTAAGCAACTCCCTTTCATACTAGTTTTAAGGCATTATCTTACTGATTCTACCAAATCCTTTCATGGATTCTGCTTTTGGAAGTTTTGAGGTGGTGTTGTTACTCCTAATAAAGCTGAATATAAATATAAAGGAAAAATATAAATAACTCCTCAATGTTTTGATTTTATTATTAAAAAGTTACCTTTTGTACATTTCTTTTTTTTGTTCTGCACTGCCCAATTTTTTCCAAATTAGTGATGAATGTTAATTCAAGTGTGGAGAAGTTATTATTTCCATATACAAGTGAACAGGTACTTGGTTAACACAGTGACAGTTGAACCCTTTTCATTAGAGCGCATCATTTTCCTAGACAGGTCGGTGAAGAGTCTAACTCTGTGTAAAGTCTTACAAGGAGCATAATAACTGTGTTGTTTCTTCATTTCATCTGTACATAAGGGTAGCCAAGAAATCAGACCAGAATGGCAGTTGATATGAATGAGACACCTTCTTTCCAAAAATCTGATGGTTTTCTTTGTCAATGAGATTTAGGCAGGCTTTTATTGAATATCATTATCTGCATCTCCCAAAGCATTTTGGTGGAGAAATACAGAAAACTTTCTGTTACTTAGATTCCCACTTTTTCTGAATCCCACTCTAATTTTCAATGTCTAAATGATTTAGGAGCTGGTATTTTGGTGTTCAAAAGTGAATGTTGCCTGTTACCATGTTTATAGCTTACTTCAGCAGCATTTAAAAGACAAGCTAATCATTTCAGGTATTCAGGTAGTGTTTATGTCTGAAGGACCTGGGGGCACCTGATCAGGTGGGATCATCTACTGAATATGACTGAAAGATTGCATGTGGTTTCTTTTTTTTTTCCCCTGACAGACTTAGGATTTTCTTCTAGAAGTAAGTTACCATGATTCTTTTTTTTTTTGTTTTAATGCATATTTTTGAGCTTCAGTGAATACCAAATAGGATGCTACTTTGTCCCTAAGTAACAATAAATCAAAACACCTTTTCCCCAGATAGTTCATCTTTGCTATTTTTAATTGTGACTTCATCAATGACTATCTTCTTACCCACAGTGGAAGCAATTAACCTGCTTTATGAATAAAGTCATTGGACTAGCAACTGAGAGAAGTGGGCATCCAAGTAGTTCAAACAAAGTTACAAGGTTCTGTCGTGGAAGCAAAGGAAGTGACCTGGAATCTAAGCTTAGCCTACTGCAAGTAAAAACCTAAGGCAAAAAGGTTGTGAGTTAGAAGAAAAGAGACTCAGAGTATTTGGTACAAAGTGATGTGAAGCTTCAAGGATCAAGGAAACTGCTTGTAGTTTCTCTCCTTTCCATTCTTGGAGAACAGATGAGATGTGCATGGGGCTAAATAAAACAGACTATGCAAAGAATATATTTGAGTTTTAGCACTGATTTCTTATCTCAGCAAAACTAAACCAGAAAACCACAAATCCATAAGACCTTGGCAATGGGTAAAAGGGAGCAAAATTATTGTAACCTATAATACTGTCTGCCCTCTTTTCGCTGATGCAGACAGAACCTAGCAAGCTTCAGACTCCATTTTACTAAAAGCCTCAATAGAGATGTAGAATCACAAAAATATATAGAATGCAGACTAAAATACAGTAAAGCAAGGCCGTTGTAGTCTGCTTGCCTTTGGTAGATAATGATCTTAATATAAAAGACCGAAGTTTTTTGAGATTTGAAAGAATAAATAGATTTTTATCAGAAGATACCTCTCCTCTCCTTTCCTCTGAACCTCACAATTAATGGCGAAGGCAGTTAAATGTAGAGGAGCTCATTAATCTGTCTGTGTCTGGAGTGTCTTACACAGATACCATGCTAATCAATGCCTGTGAGGTAGTTAGCATTGTGCTTATGTAAGCAGCACTATACGGGCACAAAATCTACTGTTCTTTACTTGCACAGTGTTCAAACTAATATTTATTTATTTTTGTTTAATAGTTTCAGTAGGCAGTCAGAAATAGTTAGCCTTTTTTTGGAGGAGGTGAGTAATTGAAATCATAGAACAACACAGTTAGTTGAAGATCGTTTTTCTCTGAAGATTCCTCACTCTGAATGGAGTCTAAATGCTGAAGAACATTTTTGCAGAAAAAAAAAATATTGCACTTTATCCCTATTTCTCTGATGCTGTGAGAAACCTATGTGAAAGAGACAAACTCTTGCCCTTAATGTGGTTAAATGTTTTCTACCCTTCCAGTTTATAAGGCAGGAAATTGTCAGTGCATTTTTCATGGCATCAGATAAATGCTGCACATCTTTAATTAGCAATGTCTATCAGTGTTGAGGCTAATGCAGACATAAATAAAAGTTACAAATGCTGCTACATATTCAGTATAAAGCAGAGCATAGATGTAAAGATTAATAAACTGAAGGAAATCAAAAAGTTTCTGTTGAGTGCCATAAACAGCTGCACTGAGAACAGCTACTCTTTCACTGAGGCATTAAGCTCAAAGCATTAAAAACATGACAAAAAATGAAAGATTTTTATACAGAACTAAATATTGTTCAGTGATAAAAATAGCTTTCTTCATTCTTGGTTAAACAGAAGGGAAGCACCCTAACAGTAGTAAAGGTCCTTATCAGCAGAGAACAATAAAAAACTGATGGAGGGAAGTAATCTTTCTCATCTCAGACGACTACTGCAGTTGTTATATTACGCTTGTTGCTGATTATCTATATGCAAGACTCTACAGTATCTTTCAGAATTATTGAGCATTTTAGGAATCCATTATACCTTTTGGAGAAGTGACTCAATCTGGAGATTCCTAGTGAGTGTAAATGAAGGCAATAGCTTTCAGCTCAGTACAGCCTGCATGCCGTAAACATTTGAATTATATGATGCAGTTGTGAGTTTTTTACAAGTATTTGACAGCAGCAGTTATATAAGTCTCCAATATGATTTTGATACAAAAAATCAATAACATAAATGGGTTGAATTTAATATTTGGGGAAGTGAAGGATTGAGAATCTCTCTGTCTGCTGCAGGCTGTTTACAGGGCTCCCGTTGCCACAGACCCAGGCACAGGGACCCTACTTTGTGCCTCAGATGGGGTTCTGTCCCGTTGCCTTTGAAGTCTGGTGGCACAAGCTGCACTGATTGTATCACATCAGGGTGAGGCAGCAGCTCCTGAGAGACTGAAAAGCAAGGTTTTCCTGCTCCAAACAGAACTGGGCCCCTCTGTGTCAGAGCCCTTGGCAAATTTCTGAACGTAATCATATGAGTTCCTCTTACACGTGGCTGCCATTTCTTCCACTATCCAACCAAGAAAAGTGCTTTTAAGGCATCGTGTGCTGCTTTGAGTTGCTTGCAAAACTCCACAGTTCAGCTGAAGCATAGAAGTCCAGCTGTTTATACCTCTCTCTAAGAAATCTTTTTTATTAACTTTACCATATTTGCTCTTAGCCCAAGACTTGATGTCCCTTAAAGTTTAGATAAAGTCCATTGATCAGGCGGGAGATCAGGAATGGTGGGAATAATGAATTTATTGTGCTGCATGCAGATTTTTGGACACAGCTTTGCCATATGTATCTCAAAAGGAAAGGTATGTGACATTTATGAATGTAATCTCTCCCAACAGACAGATCTAGACTAAATGTGCTATGATGATTATTAAGATAAATAATCAGAATGATTATAAAATGGAGAGTTGGTTTGAGTATGTGGAGGATGAATTTTCTGTCAAATTAATGTAGACATAACTATCTAAGGAGACAAAGCAAATACTTTAATTGCATAGTGTGTGGTGTTTTGCCTGTTGTTTAGCCCTACAGTCATATATCAGACTGATTAGTGAATTCTAAATGCAGGAACCAGATACTACTATAGCTTGTGAGAAATAATTCCCTAACTAAAGGAAGAGAGGCATTCAGGGAGCCAAAGCTATCAGTCATAAACAGGCAGCCAAACTATGGCACTTCCCTGGTACTAATAAAAGCAATTCTGTTTCAACTACATGGAGTTCTCTTTGCTCTGGACCTACACATACTTCTCAGGAGAAGATAAATTCATGTGTAATGTATCACTGGTTTTCAGTTTCATTGTGATGAACCCACAGGAAGAATTACATAGTCCATCCTGTGTTTTACAGAAAAGCTAAATTACAATGTGCCCTCTATGTGGTCCAGGGGATATTGATTAAACTGCTTCAGAGTTTGAAGAAGAAAAAAATAATATACTGATTTTCCTCATCTGCATCTTTTCTTCTCATCTTCCCATTTTGTGGCAATAATTAATTTGCAGAAGTCAACAAGTCTTATTTTCTTGCTTGAAGTACCACACTTGTAATTTCATAAGAGACTTCAGGAGTGTATTCTGGGAGTGTATTCTTCACATGGAAACTTAACAGAATGTCTTTGGGAACTCTTGTTCCTCGTTCTTTTCTTAGCTTGAATAGCAGACATCATCTTAATGCCTGTTTGCTTGCAACTTGTAAGCACACAGATATGTGAAAAAGAAAGCCCACAGAGACACTCCAATATTGCAGGGTAAGCTGAAGTGAGAAATACTTAACACCATTCCAGAGATTCACTGGCAAAAAGATGCAAATGAAAATTATTACAATGAGTATAAAATTATTGTAAAACTGTCACATTTCTAATTTTTCATATCACTTCTGACCATAAGCTCCACAGCTATAAAAGCAATATCTTTTGCTCTTCCATGAGCACAGATGATGGTTTGCATTCTTCAGGGCTCATCATGTTAAAATGCCTTTAATTATGTCCCAGACAGCTGTTCAGAATGTACTCTTAAACCTCTTCAAGGTCAGAACCTTACTTCTTGCTGATCCTCAGATCATCATTCTATGATTTCTGTTTCACTCACGTAATATCTCTACTGTTCTTGGGAATCACTGTACAGTCCCACAGGCCAGGCCAGCATATGACTTCATCAACTGCCCCTAAAGGTTCAGATGCTGATGTGCTGAGGATCCTTTGATAATCCTTAAAGGTCAGATAGATTGAAATTTTATGTATGTTCTTATTGCATATTTGAAAAAGGTAGTAATATTTTTAAGGTACCCTTTCTCTTTCCCCCTGCCTGGGGACACGAATATCAAACATATGGTAAACAGAAGAAGCATCTTACAAACTTGTGTTTCTGATGACATATTGTAATGAAAATGGGAAAGAAATCATTGGTTCTGATCACAGCCATACCCAGGCAGCTAGTGAACCCCAGCCTGTGCATGGTTTGTGTTGAATTTAAAGAATTGCTCGCTATGTGGCACACACTAATAGACTCGACTCCCAAACCATTCATTTAAACTCAGACACAAAAACTCAAGAATCTTCTTCATGGATCACTGCACTTGTTAACAAGTATCAAATAGGATAAATTGTATATTATAGCACTGTCCACTAGCTCTGCTATATTTAAATCTTTCTGTGTTTCTATTATTAGAACACCCCTTTCTAAGGGAATGATAGCATCCATCAGTTAAAAGAAAAGTGATATAAATTGATATTTTCCCTTTTAATACATATGCTCCTTATGAAATATTCTGACCAGTGTATATGCTGGGAACTTCAAGGAAGAAAACTTCTACAATCTGAAGCAATTCCAAGCTTCCCCAATCTTCATAACCCTCTTGCAGTGTCCTCAGATAGACACAGAGGCCCATTGTGAATAAATTACTGCAAATATGCTTCAGTTCATTAATCAAATCCGTAATAAAATGAACTTCTTAAAAAGTGCAAGCTACTATACACAGTAAGATAAACAAATATATTGACTCTGTTAAATATAAAATTAAGGGCTATCTTTAAAACCAAACTGAATGTACGTCTCTATTTCATTCACGTAACTATGAGTCACAAAAGGAACAGTCCCTTTGAAATGAATAAAAATTAGCATAACAATTAAATAAAATGCAGACTTTGGGAAAAAATGACCTTAACTTTCATTTAAGACAATAGCTAAGTATAACAAGCTTTCCAGTCCTAACAAACTTCCTGGTATGGATATCATATTCAAACAAATAACAAGTCATGTCTTATCAAATCCATCTTATACAGGCTTTATACTATTATTCAAAAAGAAAATTGCTATTTTATTCTTCTGGTCACTTAAAGGACAGGTTTCCGTATAAGAAATTTAAACAGGGCTGTAATTTTTAGTTAGATACTGGGAGGAAATAATAACATATATTCTTGTACTCTTTAGAAAATGATATTTTAAAATTTTCTTTCTTTGTAATAGAGTTACATACTCTGTCGATTCTACTAAAAATTGAATGCAATGTCAGTTTAAGTGTTACCTTCAGAAGGTAGATCTGGTCCAAAAAGAAAAATATAAATGGTGTGCAAGATGCAATGTCAATAAGAAAACATAATGAGTCACAATGGATAGGATAATAAATCATTGTTTAACTTATTTATCAATGACTTGGATGAGGGTCCAGATGCCTCCTCAGCAAGTTCACTGATGACACAATGCTGGGAGGAGCTTTGGACTGATCCCCCTGAAGGGCCTCGCAGCTCTTCAGAAAGAGTTTGACAGATTCAAGAGATGGGCAGAAAGGAACAATCTGAAATTCAACAAAGGCAAGTGCAGGATCCTGCATCTATGGAAGAGTAACCTCATGCAGCAGCAGCACAGGCTGGGGGCTGACCTGCTGGAAAGCCCAGCTCTGTGGAAAAAGACCTGGGGCTTCTGGTGGACACTGGTGTCCATGAGCCAGCAGTGTGTCCTTGTGGCCAAGATGGCCAATGGTACCCTGGGGTGCATTAGGGAGAACATTGCCAACAGGTTGAGGGAGGTGATCCTGCCCCTCTACTCAGCCCTGGTGAGGTGCACCTGGAGCACTGTGTCCAGTTCTGGGCTCCTCAGTACAAGAGGGACATGGAGCTCCTGGAGCAGGTCCAGTGGAGGGCTACGAACATGGTTAAGGAACAGGAATATCTCTGTTAGGAGGACAGGCTGAGGGACCTGGGCCTGTTCAGCGTCGTGAAGAGATGGCTGAGAGGGGACCTCATCGATGTCTATAAGAAGGGAGGGTGTCAGGAGGATGGGGCCAGGGTCTGCTCAGTGGTGCCAAGCAATAGGACAAAAGGCAATGGGCAGAAACTGATGCACAGGAAGTTCCACCTGAACATGAGGAAGAATTTCTTTACTGTGCAGGTGACCAAACACTGGAACAGGTTGCCCGGAAGGGTTGTTGCGTCTCCCACACTGGATATACTCAAGAACCACCTAGACACAATCCTGTGCCATGTGCTCTAGGATGACCCTGCTTGAGCAGGTGGGTTGGACTAGATAACCAACCCATTGTAGTCCCTTCCAACCTGACCCATTCTGGGATTCTGTGATTACTAAATTGGTGCATATATGGATGGATGGACACATACACCAGCTAGATATACTTGCAAACTCTTCCTGAGTTGATTATGACTTACTTTTCTATTTTTGTATATATCTTCTTTTGAAACCTTCATGGTCAGGAGTGAGTGAATCACTGGTCCCCATCTATTAAACAATTCTAGAGATAAATCTACAAAATGAATGAGTAAGGTCTTTTAAAACTCTGATTATATAGGGTTTTTTTCATTCACGTTTTTGTGCTGTCAAGTTGAAAGAGATGGATTTTTACATAGAAATTATGCAGCTGATTACTTAAAAGTCAGTAGTCTATTTTTACAAGAATTCCCCCTTCTCTTCCTGACCTGCAGTAATATTAAATAATTAGATTTTAAATGTCCTTTGTGATATATTTTTCTAGATGATACGGTGCCCTTTAAAACCAAGCATTATTTATAGCACAAAAAGCACAAAAATTCCTGACCCAGAACTATATCATTAGAGGAGACTCAAAGAAGCTAGTCCATCAAAGTGTAGGATATTAAACAGCTTTGTTTGTCTAGAAAGTGCATAATCAGCCCTTCAAACTTTTGTTGTGTTACCTGTAATTAATACTAATTAAGGCTGAGACTCTCAAATATGAAATGGTTGAGAAAATCTGCAGGGTTTGGTTTCCTATTTGTCAACTTTTATTTGAAAACAGCAGGTTAAATTCCGATCTGAGGAACGTTTAGCCTCAAACTATCATGCAGATTGTTTTGTATCTATGTAATTGCCAAAGACTGCTTTGGTCAAAACTCCTTAACACTTTTTATTGCTAATTTTGGCAATAAACCTGTTAATTAGTTAATTGTAAAGCATTAGTGAATCAAGTAAAAAGGATCCATCTGTTTATAAAATAAGAATCCTTCTGGGCATAACATTTACAAACCACAGTGGTAGACACCATACCATCTATTTATTGATAAAGTCTCTCACTCCTTTTAGAGCTAAAATGTGACTTTGAAGGAGCTTTGTAATATATCACGCACAGTTAATACCATCACAATCTTAGTATCATCAGGGGGACTTGAGAGAGCAGGGAAGAGCTGTAGTCCCTCTCTTCTTTATGTCACTGATGTGAACCTGGCGTAGACTGATAGCAGCCATAGAGGTGGCCATATGAAAGGCACTCAGTTCTCAGAGCAAACTCACAGTATCTCCAGTTGGAGAAGAATTTTAAGAGTACAGCACATCTACCATTATCATAAGGATTATTTTCATGGGCAGACTTAGAAGCCAAATTAAGTACCAGGTTTGAGGGAATTTTACTATTGACTTGAATGGGATCAGGATCATAGATTTTTTCAGGTGAATGCGTAAGCAGTCTAGGAACCTTACACTGAAGCTACTTATCTCTTCCATGGCCAATTAAATAGGCTTCTTTTCTCAGAACTGTCAATGTGGCAGCTTTCATGAGCACTAAATTAATCCTTTAAAGGAAAAATATGTTTAAAAAAATGTAATATCTTTTCTGATTTAAAGATACTGTAAAAAAAGACCTCTTTTCAATACAGGAAACAAATCTCTTGTATATTCATGTGGATTACAGAGTAGTTTTCATACCAAAATATTACATTTCTTTTATCACAACAAAGTAAAGATGATACAATATTCTTGTCTAAGATTAAAATATATAAGAATGGAATATTGATAGCAACATATAACGTAAAGGAGGATTGGATGATGTACTATGGGAGCTGATAAGAATTTTATGGCTTCTAGCAGAGAAGTAAAATCACATAAAAAGATACAGACTGATGGCAATAGGAAATGCATCTAAAAGGGGATCACAGGAGTAAACAGAGAATAGTTTGGTTAACAGCAGACAAGCATTTAAGGGATAATGCTAATTGAATTATGCATTGTAGCCAGGTAGAGCAGACTGATGCTTCTAAATGCTAAAAACAGAGCTGAGGCATCTCAGCCTGGAGTGGTAGCCTCCATTGCCCCAGGTTCTTCCCCAAGAGTTTTAAAATCTGTCTAAAATGGATTGCTAACAGCTGTTTTATTGGTGGCCATTGGGGCCCGCTTATTCCACTTTAGATGCAAGAAGGGTAAAAGATGGGTAAATAGACCAAGTTAAGAGGGGGAAATCATGTGAAACCCACTCCAGAATCTGTGGAGAAAATGTCTACACATTTCTCATAGAGAGAGAAAATGTTGCCTTAGTGTGTGACTCATCTAAACCTCATCATCTAAAATCAGACACTTAATCAAAGCTATTCAACTAGACACCCTCTAAGGTTAAAGGAGAGATCTGAAGACACTTTAAAAGCATGATTTAGACTTTCCATCTTTCATTTCTGTCTTGGGATGGATACAGTCTTCAGGCTGCTGTTCATGTTGAGGGAGAAACCAAGCAGCACATCAGTGGAGAAACCTGGGACCATGTTTAAGAAATGACTGACATGATTTGAAATTAAGAGGCAGGTGCTGCTACTCGTGCAGTTCAGGCCCCTCACAGGCAGCTCACCCATTCTGGCTGCAGCTCTGCCCCAGAGAGTGGCTGGAGTGGGTTAGATGATACAGCCCGGGAACCACCTCCCTCTGCCTTGCCTCCAATGTGAAGCTGGCCATACCACTGACTGAAGAGCTTAATAATAATTTAAGTACATATAATTGGGAGGCCTGCCTGCTTTCCAGATACCTAACATCTGCAGCAGCATTTGGAGCCTGGAGCAAGAAGTCTGACTTACCCTGCACAGCACCCACAAAGAGGGGGATGTGCAAGAGGGAATGTCGTTTGGGGGTAGATGACACTGATAGCCCCAAGCGGGAAGTCAGAGAGCTCAAAGCATGCCTCCACCTGTGGTTTCTCAGATCTTATTATAGGAATTAGGACACTCCAGGTGTATGAGTGACATACTTTCTGTCACGGTTTGGAAATGGTATTTTCCAGTTTAGCACTCCTGTTAAAACCATGCTGCTGCTCACTCCCCCTTCCCCTCCAATTTAAAGCAGAGAAGGCAAAGATCACGGGTTGAGATAAGAATGATTTACTGGAAACAGCAATGGGATAAGAAAATGAACAGTGACAGCAACAATATTAATAACAAGAGGTATAAGACAAAGAAAAAAATTACATGGAAAGCCTGTGATGATACCAATTTGGCTCTTCCTTGCCACATTTTCTCCCAATCAGAAAGAACTCCCTTCTCCTCAGAAGTGAGAGAGTTCGTTCTGCCCACCCAGTCCCCAGCAATGATGTGAAGTGGTATAGAATAAAACCTGTGTCCTGGCCACGCCCCCCTCAGCACCTCCCTCCCCTGGCTAATGCAAAAAAATTAACCCTATCTTGGCCTAAAGCACTTCTCACTTCCCTGGTGAGAAGCAGGGTTGGTGGTACGTTGCTGCATGAAGGAGGTGGGGGTGGTGGAAACACCCAGCAGCACACAGAGCTGAGCACAGTTCTGAAGCAGGAACTGCAGCTAGGGAATCTTGAGACCACAAGATACAGCAAGACCATAAAACAAATCCACAGACGAAGGGATGAACACCTTCCTGGCAGAAATTTCTTTACAAGTATTCAATCATTGAGACTACTTGTCAGGCATAACCAGTCTTTGTCTGAACTTGGGCATGAGACCCACTGCCATGAGGTATCTGATGAGGAGCAAAATGAATTATTTGAGAGAAGGAGTAAGGAGCAACTCACACCACTAATCTTAAATTGGAAAAATGTGCTTTTCACAGTGTCAAAATTTTAAATGGGGAAATATTAATTTGACCTTAAACCACTGATGTGCTTTTGAAACAGTCTGCAGAAGGCTGCAGTCAACCAGTGAGGCCACAACTGCTGCAGGTGACTTGGGGAGTGGGGGCACAGACAGATCTACAGAAAATATGGGTGGCAGGATGGAGCTGAGAGGCTCATTTATAAATTCCAGCTCTGGGTATGCATGGTCAGAATATGTTTCACTGACGTTTGAAGTTAGCTTTGGCTTCTTGTGTCTTCTTGAGCAATATTTCCCAGCCTAAGTTTTGTAAGAAGGGGGTACAGCATGCTGCTTTATTGCAGCTGCCTGGAATGGAAGCTATTGTGTGAAAACAAAAGAAACACCTCATCCAAAACACACACAAAACGTCACACCACATGATAGACTTCTTTCAGAGTGGAAAACCAAACCATTCTGTATCCATCAGTCAAGGAATTTTAGAAGTCACCTTAGGCACCCTAATTTGGAAGAACAGCAAGTAATACTTCTCCAAATATCATTGTTGTTTGTAGGCTTGAAATGTAAATGTTTTACTAGCTACTTTTCCTGCAAATCCTGTTTCACTGTTTCGTTATTATATAACTTCTTATAAAACTTGTGACTGAGAATCTTAATTGTCAATATAAGCATCATTTAGTACATTTATTTTAAAATATATTGGTTACTCTTTTTTAAACAAGTTAGTGATATTTTATGACAGGTTGGGAAGCTACCATCCTTGATAAGACTAATTTAATAACTATCATAAAATTGGTGACAGAGTAAAAAGAATGGAATTACAGAAGGAAATCCACCAGTGAGAGCTTTAGCCTATTCAGAACTGTAGTAATATAATAGACTGAACAAATCAGGTCTATAAATTTCTGTCACTGTAGATCACCCATACAAGGTCTCATGCATCAGCCAAACTTAAGCAGGGTCCTTGTACAGACCCTGTGAACAGGAGTGAATTTCACCCTCAACAGTTGAAAAACTACCTTTCATTCTGATTGCATCAGAAAAGTAATTTGCTCCATTCTCCAGCAAAACTGAAACTGGCTCTGTCATCAACACAGTTTTTTGAATAACACAGTTTATACTACATTCACAAATAATCTGCTTTCAGGCTATGTAGAGGATTTTTACTGTTTGCTTCGTAAAATCTGGTTAATAAAAATATTGACAGTGCATTAACTGATGTACGTGGAAGTTATATAATGAAATAAGACCTTGACAATAACTTTTTGAGAGACATGAAGACATTCTAGTACAGAAGAAAATGAAGAAAAATGTCATGAAAATTACTGAAACCGAGAAAGCAGAGCTTTAGTAAAAGGCTAAGGAACAGTAAAGACAGAATGAATCAACATGGACAATACAGCATTCTGGGCCTTTTTTTGGGTAGGAACTGAAACAAAATGGCTAATACAAAGATATTTAGGCTACAGAGAAATGGCACCAGATCACCTAAGAGTAAAAAACAAGAAAAGCAAAGGAGAGACGCAGTAGAGCATTGAGTTGGAAATGTACTATACTGGAAGAGTATTGAGTACTATATCCTTAGAAAGCCTTCTAATAATGGAGCTCTGAGTCCCATTTCTTGGCTAAAATAACTTCTCACATGAGGCCCGTATACTTCAGCCTCCTGCAGGAGTGTTGATTTCACTCAATATGCATATCGCATCCTCCTAATTATCCATCTCTTTGTATTAATGATGAAATAATACAATCTTCTATTTTCTCTAATTAAGTTTATTATGGAGACATTTTTATGTGCCTATTTTTGAAAAATGAAATTTCATTAAAAGTCAGTGTATCAGATCTTATTAATTCTATTACATTACAACATGAAACATTTCATCAGGAAAAAAAAAAGACTGAATCAAAACCAGCTCCAGACTTTGATAATACAGATAAAAAAAATTCCAATGCATTCACTCTTCAATCTCATTTTAAACACTGCAAAACTTTCCTCATACGAAGTTTTTAAATCAATAGAGAATGACTTACCACATCCTCCTACAGAAATATATTTTGTCTACTTTACTGGGGATTTTTCCCCTGAAAACACTGTGAAATGCCAATGCATCTCACTAGGCCATTCTTTCTTCCTCTTGTAATTAGGAAAAACTAGATAAATAAATTGATATCAATTACCTTTGGGAAAACCAGGTTGGACTAAGAGACCTTTTAATAATTGGAATGGCAGTGCACTTTGCATGCTGTCAGTACTCAGTGACAATTGCTACAAGACAATTGATACACGGTGATGTTTTCTTTGTCATTGCTGGACAGTAGGGACTTCAGTGCCAATGATTTTCTGCCATCATCTGAAAGTGATAGGGGCCTATGAATGACTGTAGCAAGATAAAGGATCCCTTGATATCCTGTGGAGGAATTGCAATGTTTTGCTGCTCTCCTGACATGTTTCATGGCTGTGACTCCAGGGCACACGCAGCTGAATGGTTCTGCTGAGGTTTGGAGTCTTCTTGTACCCGTGAAGCTGCTGCTCAGCATCGCTGGTGCACTGCTTGCACTAAGGACAGACCTCGTGGGGTGGCAGCAGCAGAAACACAGGGCTGCTGACACACAGTGAGGGATTCCTATTTCACTGCTCTAGAAAAGCGAGGCCATTGAACAGTTGTAGGAGAATATATTGACTGTGTCAGGAGACTGAAAATTTCACTTTCAAAGCACACAGTAGAAGGACTTGTAGCACATACCTAATTGACTAATTGCTTATTTTGGTTCTCTGTAATCCACAAATGTATGTCATATAATTTAATCTGTTTTCCTTGTACAGCAGTGTGTCATTCTAGAAGGAAGCACAGGCACTGAAATGATATATATAAATAACATCTTCTTTCAGACACATTTTTTGTGTTGGAGTGACCAAGAGCGTTCTAAAGGTTTAAGGAGAATAAAGGACTGTTTCTGGTGAAATTTGATCTTGCCTATCCATTAACTTGGTGTTGCTAATTACTGCAGCTAGGTTTCATAGACCACATTTTTTCTCCCAAGGCAATGTAGTTTGTCCAAAGTCCATCCCCACTGCTCCTCCCTCTTGTAGGCAGCTCTGAGTTGTGGGCAGACAGATTGTCTAGCATGAACAGAAATTTGTTAAGGAGCATTTCATCCACTATTTCTCCTGAATTTAGAGAGATGAGAGCAGGGAACATTGCTCTTTTTTTCAGTATAGTAGCAAAATGAGCATCTTGGAGACAGTCCAGTGAAGATAATGAAAGGAC
This sequence comes from Ifrita kowaldi, assembly GCA_013398055.1. Taxonomy (NCBI): domain Eukaryota; kingdom Metazoa; phylum Chordata; class Aves; order Passeriformes; family Cinclosomatidae; genus Ifrita; species Ifrita kowaldi. The sequence continues at coordinate 308,812 of VZRS01002391.1, forward strand.
AGGAGCATCTCTCCTATGAGGAGTGGCTGAGAGAGCTGGGCTGCTCTACCTGGAGGAGGCTTGAGGTGTGGGATCTTATCAATGTGTGTAAATACCTGAAGAAAGAGTGCAAAGGCAACAGAGCCAAGCTGTTTTCACTGGTGCAGGGCAAAAGACAATGGACAAAAACTCAAACACAAGAAATTCCATTTAAACATAAGAAAAAAACTTTTTTCCGTGAGGGTGACTGAGCACTGGCACAGTTTGCCCAGGGAGTTCGTGGATTCTCCATGTTTGGCAATCCTCAAAAGCCATTTGGGAATAGTCCTAGGGTACTGACCCTAGGCATCCCTTCTTGAGGGAGGGTTGGACCAGGTGACCTCCAGAGATCCCTTCCAACCATTTTCCCTGAGCTGCCCTTTGGAGAAAATTAATCCATTTTGGCACCTCCACTCCCACCTTTCTAAAGTGCATGGCAATAAAGAACAATATGAGTAAAAGTCTAGCAGCATGCCCAAAAGAAATGCGAATCCGGATGATAAGTGATTTTCAGAAGAATTGTCCAAATTAAATTAAAATTAAAAGGTATCAATGTTCAGAAGAAAGAAACCCCAACAGACAAGCATGAAATATTTCCCTTGCCCTGCCAGCTCCAATGAAGATGCTGTGTCCATGGTGGCAGTCACATGCACAATACCTGACCAAACAACAGGTTCTTGTGCACAGTCCTTCTTGGAAAAGATGCATGTAGATATTTCTGTCTTCTTGCTGTGAAAGAATCAGCTCAGCAAATAATTCAACAAGTTAAAATAAACAAATATATGGCCCAAACAATGCAGATCCAGGCTAGACCAGGAGAATAATTAAGCCTATTACATACCTGCGTGTGCTGGTTCTTCTGGGCTTTCATTATTCTTGCAAAAAGTATCCTCACAGGCTATCTATAGTCTGTAAACATTTGTTTCTGTGGAAAGCAACATCAAAACACTTTTAAAGCTCTTTGCCACTAGGCCCTTCTAGATAACCAGTGCCAGACAAACAGTATCATCACAAGGAGGAAGAAATACAAGTGGAGTGCCAAGCTTGGTGCAACATGCAGTGAGCCTGTGGTTATGCAGCCTAAACTGAAGGCACACCTTAAGGCAACTCTGTCGCTTTCTTGAAGTTTTCTCCAATCTGTTGTTTTGGTCTAGTTTTGATCCACAGTGCCCTCCAGAGGGGAAATGGTGACTGTGAAACTGCTCTTAAAATACAGCCTAGAGGTGGGCAAAGACACGCCTCTTCCTCTGCTCCTGAGAACCCAAGAGGTGTAGACCCCTTCAGCCCTGTCTCCTCTTCCAAACTTTACCTTTTCAAATGAAACTGAATGCTGAAGCAAGGACTGTACTTCATTTTGTATGCCCAAACATGAAGATTCAAGGACCCGACTCACTTGGGACATACAGATGTTCCTTCAGGAACAGGGCACAATATAAGACAAGTGCAAAGTCAAGTGCCTTGACCCTCTGGCTCAAGGTCTGACTGCATCTTTTTGCTTTCTTCATAACTTCTTTCCCCTTACTGTTTAAAAACACAGTAAATCCCAGAAACACTCCCAGGGAAATTCAGCAGCCATAACACAGTGCCATGGTAATGATCTAGAGTGTTCTAGACATCTCTATGGAGCTGGCAAAAATTAAAGAGGATCTTTGACAGACTTGTGCCTTTCTAGAGTGACATTCAGGGGCCTCATGGATACCCTGTAGCACTTAAAATACCGTTTAGCATCTATATTCATACACCTGAACAGCTCCCTCGTCTGCCCCTTCTAGTTAGAGGGATAGAATATAAAGACACAGAAAAAGTTCTACTTATGTTCCTTAATGTATCACTATTCACACCATACAAATAATGCTATGATAAAAGATATTACTCATTTAATTGTTCCATGTTTAGGGACTTCCCAGAGGCTTTAGGAATTCTAGTTAAATTGTTAGTCTGGCTCTTTGGAATCAAGCTACAATGAGTGCCTCACATATGATCCAAGGTCGAGTTTATTTTTTAGCTAGGAAAGAATGCTATTAAAAAAGATTTCAGCATTTACAACCAAAAAATCTAGGATAAAAAGCCTCCTGTCTTAAAGGTTGATAAATGTACAGAGATTACAAACTGCAGTTTCAATACAGTTGTCTCTGTCTGCTTGAGAAGTGGTTTTTTTACACTATGGGGAAGCTAAACATTTCACCTGTTTCATAATATCAGTAATGGAAGAATTGCTCTTCCATTATAACCCCATTTTATATTTAAAGCACAAAGCAGAACTTCTGTTTCATTATTGCTTAATGCCAGAACAAATGTTATCCTTTTCCTTTTGGAGAATTATAAAGTGTGTCTTTATTTACTTTCATGGCACAATTTTCACACATTTGGCAGATCATTGCTCATGTTCTTCATTGTCATGATACTAGTGAAATGTAGCATAAGCTCTGAATTTGCAACTGCTGTCCAATCAATAAAAAGATTACACCATCTGAATAATGCTATGATATGTGACATTATCTATTCAACTGTTCTATTTCTTGTGACTTGTGAATACTGTCACAATTGAAAATGAACACCATTTATGCTGACAGATTTTTCACCATTCAACACTTTTAATGAATGTATTTCAAAATGAGGTACCAGATTAAATAAATTTCATGTCATATCAAAGCAGAGATATTACCATTATTTGTAGCAGCGAAGTTCCGAGTAAACTACAGTGAACTTACATATGCAATGCATTCAGCAAGAATAGGGTTTTCAAACAGCATAAATCTTATTGGATGTCAACTTGCCACAGCAGTGATATGTAGACCTCATTCTCCATATTTTCATGACAAGAACGAAAGTGTGCTTTGGCACAGTTTTCCAATCCATCAAATTAGTATCCAACCCAGAATTTACTGCTAACACAAAAATTTACTAAGGAAGCTCTGTAAACTTCAGTAACAGACTCCTATATCCTTCGTTGCCTAAAGTGGGCTATTATCATACGTTCTTGCCATAAAAATCCTCTATCTAGAAATTTTTCCTGTGGCCATGTTATTTTAATGTGTGCATTGGATCTAGCAGTCTTTTCCCCTCCATGAGGTATCCTTTCTAACAGAATCACACCATTACTGGAACAATGGCTCAGGGATAGGTTCTCATCGGAATTACCAAGTTCTTATCCTACACGGTACATAACATGCTTACAGTGCTACAGGAATTACTTATACAGAACAAACCAATACTGCTGACCAGGGCCTGCACAGCATGAAACTGTAGCAAACTTCTTGTGTGAAAAAATTTAAAAATGGATCCATGTTTTGACAAGTGTGATGAAGGCTTTCAGGGTCTTCAGACAAGAGCAACTTTGTCTTTCAGTAAAGACAGTCCTGAGAGGGTTAAATGAAATTTATGGACAATAAGGTAAAGATTGACAGTAGGAAAGACTATATGAGAATAGTTTATCAGAATTTGTGTGATTTAGAAGTGTTTCAGTAACCTATTGTATTGTAAAAAATGAAATTGCAATAAACCTCTTTCTCAGACCTGATTATCTGACTATTTCCATAGTGCAAGCAAATCAATTCACATTCAATTAAAATAATAAGAACTGTATGTCATAAAAATACACTTAAACTGGAAATCTAATATAGAGCTCCCACCACAGACCCCTTTGTTTCTGATGTAGTAGTAAAATCCCCCGTGTTTTCAGCTCTGTCTGACACTAGCTCCTATCTCCTATTTTCCTAGCAGTAATATTCAGCAGAGATCTTCCTCATGTCTGACTCTTTATATGCTCTCCATATACAGTAGAACTTGTGAGATGTTCATTCTTTAGAACAGCATTCTTCCAGCTGTCAAGGCAAAATCTGGAGGAAACAGCTTCTCAGCAGAGGAAACCATGCTGTTCAAACACTGTTGGACAGAAAACATTAGCAAAATTATCCTGCAGGAAAGCTCTGACTATTGTTTCACTTGTAAAAGAGGTAAGAGTGTCCTCTGTCTCTGTCACCTTCCTCTGTCATTTCGCAGTCAGTTAAGATTCCTCTCCTTCTTTGGATAGTTGTCATTCTTTCTGAAGCTAGAAGAACCCACATAGCTGTGGGGTGATCACTGCACTTAGTGGAGCAACTAACACAGAGAAGATCACCTCTTACTTACTAGACAAAAAGAAGTAAATGTCTGCAAAGATTAGGGCTGTATACGTACCAAAATTTATCAAAATTTCAGTGATCAGAAAGCCAATCACACCCCTAACTGCTGGACCATCTCTCCTAACAGAGCAATGAGTTTAGAAAGCTCTTCAGGAATTAATCTTTAAGTCTAGCCTGAGGAAGTGTTTTTATATCCTTAGTTCTAATGAAGAGCAAGCAGAAATAAATGTTTAGCATTTTAACTAATGTCCTCTCTCTCCAATTTTTTGCACCTGTAAAACAGTCAGTTGGTACGTAGATATTAAGTGAAGGCCATAAAGAAATTGATTTTGATTACACATATAAGTAGGTAGACATTTTCCCACTATACAAACAGATAAAATAAGACACAGTTGTTAACTGAATCTCCTCACTGACATAATAAATTAGGAATTAACTTATCAATTCCTCAAGAGGCACTGTTTGAGTAAAATATATTTAAAAGTAAGTAATGTGCATTTTGTAAAGTCTTCAGGAACCCAGTGTCTCTAACTGTTTTAAGACTTCAAGTATGATATACCAATTATCCAGCATTTGGCAATATCCATTTGTAAACTTGTAGCATTCCTCAACATCAGATTTTCTAAGCTGATTTATATGACGGGTTAAGAAGAAACAGATTGTGTGTACCTAGAGCAGTTTTAAATGAATGGAAAGATTTTTATATTTCTTCCTTTTCAGCCAAAATCATCTTACAACACAAATAAGTCAAGTTAAAGATGCCATAGTGTGAAGCATTTTTTAAAAAAATGAACTAATTTTTCAAGCAGACTTAGTACCACATTCTCATAAAGTCACAACCCTGAAGGGAAAAAGAAAGTAAAACATTTTGAGGCTACTTTTGCTTCTCATAGCGCAGCAGAACATATTTACACCAGTCACACAGTTAATTGTCTGAATATTCCTGAAAATGCCATGCAAAGTGGTTGCCCTGAACCTTGAAATTTTTATTCAAATATTAAAAATAAAGTACTGTTTTTACTCTCTATCTTTTTAATGATTTTCTCTAAGGTTTATTGTACTTCAGATTCTGTATTATAAGCCATGAAGAGCAATTATATCCTAAAGTATGGTGATCACTGCTGAATATGATACTCCAGGTGAAGTATATAACTAGTAATCAGGCACTATTAATTCCATTTAGTTTGATTTATCATCTGTTTCTCCAGGAATTAAATATAGTGTTCTCTCTGACATGTGTACTGCAGTTAGAAATTCAACAGCATGTTAGAAGAGATTGGTATGATAATACCTTGTTGGTCACTACATTGCAGCTTTCTTTAAAGCATTAACTGTGAATAAACTATTTACCTACTTATATATATATAAATATTAATAACTGTAACTGAAACTTTTGACCTTGACAAACTGTGATCACTAGTACTTGAGCTATCTTGAATCACTTCATTTGCGATATTCTCATTAGATAGTCAAATTAGCTCTAAAATATACCTTCTAATTGCCTCTAAAAAAAATCCTGGTCCTCTGATGAGTTGACACACTGTTTTGACACATGTAGCTGAATTTTTTTGTATGAAGGCTTTTTCAGCTGAAAAATCCTTTTCCATAATGAAAATTTTCAGTTAAAATGTGGTTTCATTTTGCTTTCCCAACACTGAAAAATATAAAATTCCATTTTTATTTATATAATCTCATTTTTAAATTTCATTTTCTTTATCTTAATCTCCCTTTGTTTTTCATCCTTCACTTTGTACTATTATCTAGTGAAAAGATGTAAAGCAGTAAGAAGCTAGGCACCAATTCCCTCATATTACACTTATTCTAGAATAGCTAGTATATGATTACTTACAACCTGCAATAATTTTTTCCTGTAAGTGTATGAGCTGAAGAATGAGGTTGGTAAGGAGATGTGAATCAAATGGCAAGAGAAAGGGGGAGCATATGGAAGTCAGGACAGTGTTGTCAGTACTGTGGTCTTCGTGACCATACTCATTGTTACTGTGGTGATAGGAACCAGGTCCTCCTTGTGTTATATTCAAGATATATAAAAAAGGGGACTTAGAAAGATCTGAAGTTCCAGCCAGACTTCAAGTATGCCACTTGGCTGCTGCCTAAGCTACAGACATGAATTTTCTAAGTGCCACAAATTTTGGTAGCCATTGAAGTTCTTCATGCATTGATAGCTGTATTTTGTTGCACATCCCAGCGTGCACCAGCTCTCTCTGGTACATCTCCGATGCTTAAGCCCAACAAGAATCTACAGTTAGATCATCTCTCAGCAAATTTATTTCAGAGCCTAAATGCAGCAAAGGGACCAACGTACCAAAAGTAGCAAATTCCACTGGCTTTCAAAGCAGAAGCTGGCATGGTATGCCTGCCATATCCATAGGCTGATTATTACAATCCTCCCCCATGATAATCCAGCTGAAAAATATTTAGTCTGGGGGGCAAAGGAGTATTCTTAGCCACATCGAGGTTAGGATAATCCTATTCAACAAAGTATGTGGCTGATACGCCAAGTGAGCGGTGGGGACGAGGCACTGAGGACAGAGCACTTTCTCGGACCAGCCCAGCTGCTGACAAAAGAAATGTGGAACTACATGCTCCTCTCCATTTGTGATCTAGTTCCAGTTCAGCAAAACTCTTAAATACATATCCAAGGGCCACTAAGGAAGCAGACATCTGTGTGCACTTCATGAAGGGTCAACACTGTACATCAACTCTCATTCTGTCCCATTAACTATGCAGCATTTAAGCAACTACTTAAGGGCTACAGCCAAAAATTATACAGTTGGAAAATATGCCTCTCTTCTTCGCAAATACAGTCAGGACTCAGGAACTACAGAACTAAATAAGGCTAACTAGTTAGGTTTACTGAATCATTCATGTTTTCATAGAATAGAATCGTAGAATCATTAGGGTTGGAAAAGACCTCTAAGATCACCAAGCCCAATCATTAACCAAAACAGCAGAGTTTCAGTGGCCTGGTTAGAAGTTAAAACTTTTGTTGTTCCATCCACCCTGCCCCTTAATGGTCCGGTTGTTAATATATAACCCTGTGAGATGGGTGATGTATTTAAATTCTTTCAAGCTGTAGAAGGACATGAATCCAGGTGCTCTTCTTCCCAGATTTGCTCCTCTAACAGGACCTATTAAATACTAAGAATTATTTAATTCTTGATTATTTAATTTTCTAAACAACTGCATAAGTATTCTGGAAAGATTAACAACCTGCGAATACCTTGTTGGCCACAAGAATCTCTATAAAATGCTACACAGGACAGCTCACCTCAGGACCTTTTTTAGCTTGCTACTGGAAGATGTCTGCTGTGCTTGCTGGATTTTCTGTGTCCTGTTCTGAGGTCTCTAAATCCGCCTTAGGCAGGACCTTGAACTTGGGGATGAAATAGCACAAGTCCAGTCTCAGAGCTAGCCTTTGAGACATAGCAAAGAGCTGCTATTTCCTGAATTGGGGTCTACAGAGGAAAACTCACAACAGCTTTAGGAGAAATTTCAGGTCTTGCCACTTTAATCACAAATTGAGAATTAACTAATCACTTTAAAGTTAAACAACTTCTAAAATTACTTTCTATAAACAGATGCACTATTGAAGCTGTTTTGTTTTTAGAGTGATTTTGGAGATGTTAATTTGCATGATCAATTAGTAGGGAGCATGAGAAATACATGTGGCTATATGCTAACATTTTAAATTTTTGTTTAAACAGAACGGAAACATACCCTCTTTAATACTCAGATGACCTTCCAGATTTCCATGTACAGTATCTATGGATTTTTAAGCATAATTAACAACTTCCATTTCAGTATTTAAGAGCTTCAAGTTCTGCTTCTTTGACAGTCAAAAGCTAATCAATCTTGTTCTCAAATGCTAATACAAGCAATTAAAAATAACATTAATTGAAATACTGCAGGGGCTGTTAGTTTTTTTCTTAACCTCATGGCAACACTAATTTACAGTACTAATTAGTGAATTGCCCTTTGTATTATAAATCTTTAGAAGGGAGAACTGGCCTTTAAAGCCCAACAGAGAGATGCAGATGGTCACTGTACTTTCAGTAAGCTTTCATGCTAACTATCAGGATATTCATTTCACCACATAAGCTAAACATGATGGATTACATTGTTTACAATGAAGAATATTAATTTCTGCAAAGAAAAATGCTTTGCCCATTTGTCCTGTTGTAAAACATGCAAATATTCTTTATAGAATAGAGTATATTCTGTCCAGTTATCCTAATTAGAAGAAAGAGAATAACTGCCTCATATGAAACACAGGAGAGAAAGGTAAATGGGCAATAAAATGGAACAAGAAAACCTATGAAATATGGATAAAAATATATAACATACTGTTTATAAACAAACATGGTTTAAAACTTTTTGCTGAGCAATTAAAAATTCAAAGGAACAAGAAGTAAAATTAAAACTTTTAAAGTAACAGTTACAAAATTATTACTATTTACCTTAATGCTTTTTTTCCAGAAGATCCAGTTTAATTTGTTGTCATGGTCAGTTCTATTTTCTAAACCAAGGCAGTAAAAATAGTTTCTTTGCTAGAAAATTACCAAAGGCTCAGGTGGTTCCTTGATTTAGGAACACGGTTGGGAGTTTTTAGTGATCACACTGTAGTCTACGCAAATAAGAATACTGATTCTCCTTGGAAGTACCATTATAGCACCATTGTAACATGTAAACATGAAAGTACACTTAGGTCCCTCTATAGTCATGCAGGTTGATTTTTTATGTTATTTTCATGTATTACTATTGTGGGTTTTGGAAATCTGGTAAGAACTTTTTGCTTTTTAGTAACAGCTGAATGGAAATACATCATACTGCATTTTCCACAGAAGGCATCATCTGTGCTGTGCAGAATACCTGCTATTACACTCTGTATATTCACTGGGCTACAGCAATGGGCAGGTAAGAGAAGGTATTATTTGAAAAGGTAACACGAGAGTTAACTACAGAAAGGTATCGTAAGTCCAGTCAATCCCTGAGAGTTTATGTGTGATATATAGGGGTTACTATTGAAACTCCAAGCTTCCAGAAATGCAGATATTCCTCTTAGACCAATGGTAACCATGGGAGGTCCTAATCACCATCAGAAGAATAATTGGTATGTTTGACTTCCTGCCAATGATGTCATCCCTCACAAGGAGAAGGCATACAAGTAGGGGCATACCCATTTAAAACGTAACACACTTAGGGCTCTGGATTTGAAATTACCAATAAAGCAGGCAGCCTTAGAAAACGAGTATGAAAGTAGATTTTAGACCTTTACTGGGATGTCACTGTTTCAGCAGTAAGAAAATAGGGTTGTAAAGACAGATAAGGTAATGATTAGTTACTAATAAATGTTGAATTAAGTAACCATTATTTTAATTTATTCTATCCTGTACCTGAAGATGAGTGTTTCTTAGGATCCTTTCCTGTCAGCTTTGTTCCAGCCAGCCTTGTATGTAAATAGCCACAGTGGAAATCTGATGCTGGCTGCAAGTTTATGATCTGGTTCTTTGGCTGAAGCTGAAGTACTCAAAAATAATGTAGTGGCGCTTCTCTGAAGTGCAGGATGATGATGGCCTTAAGGGATCAGCACACCTGCACATTTGTAATACTGGGTGTATCCTCATTATCAGGGACTGTGCTGTTAGCACACACTCAGATTCCTGTACGCAGAGGCAACGGGATTCCCAGCATGGGCTACATGGGCCACTGCAGGTCTCCCAATGCTGAAAGTGCCAAGAGAGCCAAACGTAAGCAAACATAAAATCATAGAGTGGTTTGGGTTGGAAGGGATCTCTCCCACTGGATCACACTGCTCAAAGTCCCCTCCAGCCTGGCCTTGAACACTTCCAGGGATGGAGCATCCACAGTTTTGTAGTCTAACCTCTGTTCCAGAACAATTCTAAAATAATTGTTGCCATGAAACCTCAAGCTGTAGGTGGGAAAATCAACTCTGCCATCCATTGTATGAAAGATCAGGAAGTTAACACTAGGACATAGGCTGGCCAACTACTGAAATATTGTTGCAGTTCAGTTTCTCAGTTGATTCCTAGATCCTGAGAAACTGAACTGCATGGAGGTGACATGTGCCAGCTACTGAAAAAGAAAGACCAATTTAAGATTAACCATCAGTGTCAGATCTGAATGTAAAGCACTTATTTTTCATCAACTTCCTTCCCCATCTGTAAAATGTGAGATGATGTTTAGCATCCTGGGTCTTAGAAAATCACATTAAAGAAGAAGCATGAAAGATTCTCCTCAAAGTAAAAGCGAAACACTATTACTTTTTCCACTTCTTCTCCCTCTCAAATGCCAAAATGAGAAAGTCTTGATTCAAGGACACCACCTTGATGTAACACTGCAAGAGGTAAAGTACACATGTCCTTTATAAGAATAGAAAAGTACAAAGCCAACAACCTTACTTGTTTATATGTTAAGTCTTCCTGTCTTTTGTGAACAGCTGCAGATTGTAAGCATTGTGTATAAAGGTAAAACAACTTGTTTTTAATCTAAGCATCAGAGCTATGTGATTTTTTTTTTCCCCTAGCAAGTTACAGACTTTGCACATGACTTTTTCTTATTGCAGATCCTCTCATTAAAAAAAAAAAAGGTTAAACTTTTCCTCTCCGTTGTCAGAAGCAGGTTAGTTAGTGCAATGAACCTCTTACAGTAAGAGCGTGATAAAGCAAGGGATCACTAACAAAAAAAATTGAATCTATGCTATATTTAGGATGAGAGGAAATGGCCTCAAGTTGCTCCAGGGGAGGTTTAGGTTGGATATTAGAGAAAATATCTTCACTGAAAGGGTCGCCTAGCATTGGAACAGACTTCCCAGGGAAATGGTTGAGTCCACCATCCCTGGGGATATTGAAAAGGAGTGTAAATGTGGCACTAAGGGGCATGGTTCAGTGGTGGACTTGGGAGTTATAAATTAATAGTTGGACTCAATGATCTTAGAGGTCTTTTCCAATCAATGTGATTCTGTGATTCCATGATCTCACAGGAATGGAATGTCAACTTTCTACATTGCTTTTGTCTGAAAACTTTTTACCTACACCAGCTCAGGCTGTGCCCTTCTAAGTCAAGGTTAATTTGGACTGGACCTAAGGTAGGCTGGTGCTCCATGAAATTAAATACTCCTGAGAGTATTTCATCTAAGAGAGATTTCCTTTGTTTCTTCCTTCTTCTTTGAAGAAAGTGAGGAGCCAGGGCAGTGACTTGCTGCTGGTGCTACCAGGCTCCACATCAGTACCACTCTGGCATTTCAAAGAGTTGGGTTTTCGTTCCAATCTTCTGCTGCTCTTTCTCACAGAATTTTTCTGGGAATGGGGGAGCATTTAATCAAAGGGATCACATAAAACATACCATAAGTTGGACAGCATCCCAATAAATGGTTAAAATTAAAATACTACACATAATTTCCCTGTGAAATATGTATGGGTTCACATTCTTGTATTCCAGTTTTAAATGAGTCAATGCTCTGAAATGCAACACTTACTCTTTATAGCCTGTCTATGTAAATCAGGGGATTAGTCTTTCCCTGCTACTCATAAAGAATTGGCAGTAAGATTGGCAGGCCCAAATGCAATATTGTTTTGAACAACCTCGTGGAGGTTGTTCAACTCCCCTTCTCTACACTTACACAAGTTCTGGTGTAGTGTGGGTTGGAGGACCATAGTAGGACATTAAGCTTCTGTAGTGAGTTGACCCTGGCTGGATGCCAGGCACCCACCAAAGCTGCTTACTATCATTCCTGATGGGCTCAGCCTTGCCCAGCAGCAGGTCCATCCTTGAGCTGGCTGGCATTGGCTCTGTGGGACATGGGGGAAGCCTCTGGCATCTTTGCACCCCTATAGCCACCTCTATAGCCTCCCCACTACCAAAACCTGCCCACGCAAACCCAACACAGCTTCTCTCCCTTTCCTTCAGCTTTATCTATTAAAACCAATCTGTGCAGCATCCTTCTGCCTCTGCCCTGTAAGCTAATGAGTACAAGACAGTGTTTCTTTCTCTTCCCAGCTACAATTTTCTCAAGACAGGGTTGGTTTGGGAGTCTAATTTGGGTGATGGTTTAGTGTTGTGAAATTCAAGCTGAGTTAAGCAGATAATTTAGGATTTTTTAAGTGGCACTTTTTACAATTTCCTCTCAATGTGACAGACTTTATTACATCCCTATGTGAAGTGCACTGTGTGTATATTAAGTACAAGGCTGCACACCAGTTCCCAGTTACATTCTGCAGCACAGTAGACAGCAGCACACATTATTTAACCCCCACACAAACTCTAATATCAAATTGCTTTTTAAGTAATATGCGTATGCCATGAAACAAATTCGTATAACCCCATTGTTGTTTGACTTCCCTATGTCACATATGTTGTGGTGCAGATTTTGTTAGATAAGTAAGGCAACCCTTCAGGTCTTTGTTCTTTCGTTAATACCAGACGGTATCACAGTTCCCCGTGTCATGTCAGAGGCTTGGCCATACCTGCATTTGTCTATCTACATAAATATGATGGTGGATGTGAGACAAGAGTAACAAAAATTATCAAGGAACTGCGTAGCTGTTTGGAGATTTTCTTGGAAAAAGTATCAAGAGAAATTGCAAGAAACTTTACAAAGCTCATATAACCTAGATAATCAAAACCAGGTAAAAATTTAGAGAAGCAAACCTGGATTCTTTGACTGGTTTAACTAAGAAGATAACCCAAATCTAACCTGCTTATTTCTTCCATATTCCTAGAAACATAAGGCTGCATGTCACTTATTATACATATGCCCAGCTTTTTTTAACAAAATGTAACACCAAAAACCCATGTCTCAAGAATAAAGGATGTTTCTACCATAAGACAAAGGGAGAAATAGAAAAAATTAATCCCTAAAAACACCACTGAGGCCACATCTGCTACATTTATGTGGATTCAGTAGTGGAAACACAGCTCTGGTTTTGTGACAGAAAAATATTGCGTGGGTAAAACCGACAAAAATCCTGCTGTAATATGTGAACTGGACAACATTATGCTTTTTTTAGAAAATAAGCCGTTGAGGAAGCTGCAGTACACTCCTGTCTGTGTTCAATAGACTAAATAGGGAAACAAGTCCCATCATGTGGTCTGTTTGATTTATGATGTGCCTAAATCTTGAGAGAAAAAACTTTTACCTATCAAGCCTCTGTTCAAAAGAGTGTTGCATGGGAACATAAGTGAGACTGACAGGAATGTCTGTTGGTCCAAGGAAGTTGGAACAGATGTGATAAGCATTTCTCCTCTCTTGTTTGTACTGCTTTTGACTTAAAACTATTAAAAGGGAAGGGCAAAAGCAAATATAATTCAAAGATGAGACTCAAAAATCATATCCACAGTGAACTTTTGATACACTGCTGCCTTGGTAATAGAATGGTCTCCAAATACAGTGAATTTCATGCTGACACTTTGATTAGAAAAACGCATTAGGAGCTCATTATTTCTAAGCCCTAAGCACCATCTTCTAACACTGCTTGTTACATTGTGCACTAGCTCTTGTCTGCATTGGCTAGTCAAGTCATCCTGGCTTTTTATTTTTTCAGGGAGAGGGCCACCATTAAAAATTTCTGTAAAAGATATTCTTATTTCAGCTTCAAAGAACGAATACTTCCTATTCCTGAACATGTACACAGTACGTCACTATAGACAAGCCTTCTCTGCTTTGTCATCCTTGATAAAATTTTGCTTATTTGGGATATGTTTTTATACCAAACACATCTAACCTTAACAGAGGAAATATTCCACTACTGGATAGTGACTATCTTTGACTGGCTGCTGTGATATCTGGATACTATGATGACAGGCACTTTATAAATAGGCATAGATCTCCCTGCCTCTATCATGCCATTTATCACTTTGTTTGGAAGATCTTCTAATTACTCTGCCAATGTAGGTGGTCACAGTAGCTGAAGGAGTTGCTTTAGCTAGACTGCCAAATATCTAATTTGTCTTGTCATCCTTCACATTAAGTGCCTATTTCTTGTAGGGTCATTTCTCTGTGCTCATTCTTCCTTGATAGCTCTGTTACCTTTGACACCATAGGCCACTTACTACTCCACAAGAAACTCCCACCCCTAGGTTTATGTGACACCAACTTACTGTTTCTTCATCTGGCTGACAGCATTAGAGAGTTAGTGCTGATGGATCCCTTCTTTCTCCCCTGTCTCTGCTGGCATGTCTGAAGGCTCTGTCATTATTCCCCTTTCCCTCTTCCCAGTCACAGTCTGGATGTCTTTGCCAGCTGTCCTGGACCCACTTATTTCCCAGTGTTAATGACTCTTAAATCTGATCTTCTGCCTTCAGCCTTGCTTCTCTGTTATCTTGTGCTGGACTCCTCATGGATTCCTTAGATGCTGCATGCCTAAGGATGAATGTGCAACTTTCTTCGTGGCAGCTATGCTCTTTATCACCAGTTTATGCACGTGCCTCATGGTTATTCTGACTATTCCTTCAATTCTGTCTCCTTGCAAGCATTTCCTTCTAAAATACTGTTACCTCCTGTCTTGGGGTGACTCCATCATGTATATCCCCTATCACGGCTTTATGCCAAACAATTAATTTTGTGCCTTTTCTGTGCCTTTAAACTGAGTTTGAGAGGGAAGAAAAAAAAAGGNATCACTGTTCTTCCATTTCCTCTGCCTAATTTTACCAAAGTTCTTTTGCAATGGACTGAATTGAACTTGCTCTGACCTTTATTCTCCTTCGGTATTAGCTGCTGTTCTATTTGTTATAAAACTAGTTCCTTAAGGCAATTCCCTACCTCCTTTCTAAATCAGCAAATTTGGCATATGTGTATGCTAAAGTATTTTGAGACTAAATCTGAAAAATGTAGAAGAGTTTATTTATTCAAAATATAGTATACTTTTAAGCCATTATGGTAAAAAACTTTGACACCATGAATATTTGTAACACTATCAAAAAAATTTACTTTATACCATGGTGGTAAACTGGGTCTCTGTGGCAGTACTCTTTATATCTTCATGAACATGATATAAGATTTTCTATTGCAATGTATTATACAGTAATTTCTAATTCTTTTCATCCAAAAATGTACAGCTGTAGCAATCTGTAATGTGGGAATGTTGCTTTCCAGACTGAAGCAAAGCTGGTCTCTCTATCTAGTCCCCCAAAACTGATGAACGAACAGAGATGAATTTTTAACCTGATTATCACATACAGTAGGCAAGTATTCTCAGAGGCTACATCTGACCACTCTTCCAGCTTCTGTGATGGTAGATACAGGGAATGTTTTATTTTACAAATTACAACAGTCATGGCATAAGATAGGCAGAAAAAAAGCTCTTTTAAATCCTGTTTTATGCAGTTTTATAGCTTCATAGGAACGAAAATAGTTGAATAAATTACCTATCTGACAGGCAACAAGCAAATCTAGGTAGGTAAGAAGGAGTTTTGTAATTGGTGGTACTGAATAAATGTTAGGCCATTTTAAGCACATTGAGTCAGATTTGAATCATCATGTTAGAAGTTCATTCAGCAACCAGCTGATCTCCTTTGCGGGTATGAAATACTGGAAGTCTGCTGGTGATTGCTCAGAGATTTTAAACAGTGGTACTGCTGAGTATTTTCCACTGTCCTCTATTTTTCTTTTCATATTAAAGTTGTACTGTAAAGTTAAACACTGAGGATCAGTCAAGACATGTAGTGAGAAATTGTGAAAATTTCCCAAGAACAGCATTTTCGAAGTTGTTTTTCAGGACAAAAGTTGTTCTGAAAGTGGCAACTTTACAGCACCTAAAATCTGCAGAGCAAGAAGATTTGTAAGTATCAAAGCAAACACTATCAACTAATTACTTGTCATATTAATAATGGTAATAATGGGGGGAAACCCCTGGATGAAATAAACCTGTTTATCATAACTCTGCAGGTTTTATCTTCTTTGAGTCTTAACTGGAAAGTGCTCCAGTATGGCCACTGATGTCCAGGATCATGAATATTCAGAACAGGTAAGTGGTTGCCCTTTATCCAGCATGGATAAGGAGATTGACCTCAAGCTCTGACTGTGCAGAAATCTATAGTAGAGCTTACAGTTGTAAAAAAACCCCAAACCCAAACCCAAACCCTTGACATTTCCATTAATGAGTACCACCATGAAGGGTTGATTTACGAGAGAAGGGTAGGAATGCTCACAGTTGAACTGTGTCCCACCATGACAACCTGACTGTCATTATTGTGTAAAAAATACCTTCTGCTCTCCCTGCCTTTGAGTGTCTATAGGAGTGTTCCCAGCTTTTAAGATGTTACTATCAGCAAATATTGGACTGAATCCAACCTGAATTTATCTGCATTAACTATTTAATCTGAGAGAAGATTATATCTCCCTTGCCTAGTGTGACTTTAGTATAATAATCAAAATGGTATATATATATGCTATTTGCTGAGAATACTTGTTTACTGCTAATGTCTTCTTGTCCCTTTGGGGTCCTTTTAGGGAGATACTGTCTATTCCTTACCAATACAGATGGCAATACTGAATTATTTCACAGAAGTTTGTGAGGAGAAGAAATCCACAGAAAGTGTCCCGTACTTAAAATAGACATGTCAAATCTCGGTTTTCATACTGATTTTATAGAAGTCATTGCACATCAACATTTGCACTTACCTAATTTTAGAGTGAAGACAATTACTAAGTTGCAGGTGTTGGGGTACTTTTTTCCTACTGGTTTGCCATTCGTGCTCTTGTTCATCATCAACCATGGTTATTCTTTCTGAATAAAAGGCAGGCTTGTACATTTGTACTATGCAATCAATACTTATTCAAAAAACAAGATTCCTCATAGACCACAAAGTGAAAACTTTGAAATACACTCTTCTGAAAAGTTCTGGAATTGACATATTAAAATATACAGAACCTGTCTCACTACCAAAAAGCATTCAATCATGCAAATGACATGTACAGGCAAATGATATATATGGATTTAAATAGATGTTTAATAATCCAGAGAATAAAAAAGAACATTAATTTAATATCATGTGTATGACTGCAACTCATACCTGGACTGAGTTAGCAAACGTGACAGAAACACAAAGGAGAAAAAATTGACCTGAACAATTGAATTAGATTAGACTGAGGCTTAGATTTCAACAACATAAACAAACAAACAAACAAAAAGCTCAAGAGAAAGACCAAACAAAGGAAATCAAAATTCTAGTAATGTAAGTGACAATCTAGGTTGCTAACACAGATGTATGACATAAAGATGCCATACAGCATCACAATTTTTACACTTTACGAAAGTCTAAATATTTGAGTTATGTTTCTCTGTATGGAAATATGAAGGAAGGATTAGGAAATACTATCAAAAAACATCTAAAGAGGTTTTCAAAATCTGTACATCCACTGAGATTCAAAAGATATTGATTCCTTTTTGTGATTGATGATGGGACTCAGGACCTCCTACTCAATGGAGTGTATTTTCTTATATAATTAGATTTTGGTCACATTGACATTAAAAGCAAATTTCCCACTGATTTTGGAATATGGAATTTTACCTATGTGGTAGGTTCAGCCATCTTCAGACAAAAATTCCTGTGTGCAGTTCTGGTCACTGCAATATAAAAAAGGCATTAAGCTGTTAGAGAGCATCCAGAGGAGGGCAACAAAGATGGTGAAGGGGAATATGAGGAGCAGCTGAGGTCACTTGGTCTGTTCAGCCTGGAGAAGAGGAGACTGAGGGGAGCCCTCACTGCAGTTACAACTTCCTCATGAGGGGAAGAGGAGGGACAGACACTGTTGTCTTCTCCCTGGTGACCAGTGACAGGACCCAAGGGAATTGCCTGAAGTTGTGTCAGGGAAGTTTAGGTTGGATATCAGGAAAAGGTTCTTCACCCAGAGGGTGGTTGGGCACTGGAACAGACTCCCCAGGGAAGTGGTCACAGCACCAAGCCTGACAGAGTTCAAGAAGCATCTGGATGATGCTCTTGGTGTGACTCCTGGGGATGGTGCTGTGCAGGGCTGGGAGTTGGACTGGATGATCCTTGTGGGTCCCTTCCAACTCAGCGTAATCTGTGATCCCTGTCTAACAATACCACTCACAAAAACGTCAAACACACAATTAGGTAAACTAGAAACTTTGTCCCAGCTATACTGATTCCATCTTAATGGAGACTTCAAAGTTACACTTGTGTCATAGAAGGGTAGATTTACCATATCACACTTAGAGACCCAGCTGACACTACACAAACCACGCTCTAATTAGGTATGTCTGAACTAACAAAAAACCACAATTTCAGTTCCAATTTCCGATTCCTCATTGTAAAAGAAACGTTTTGAACTTGGGTGTGATTCTTCCTCATCACCAATCAAACATATACTTTTTTTTCTTAAAGCAGGGTAGGCACAGGAGAAGGAGCAGCACTATTAACAGTCCAGCAGCACACGCGCTGGCTTCCCCAAAATAGATGGATTAAGACAAGAAGGAAAACATTTTTGGTATAGAAACAGATTTGTGTTTAAAGCCTCTGTGGAATTATTAAAACCCTAATGAATGTTTTTAATTAACATCCACAGTGTCCTTTTAAGGGAAATCATTTCGGAGTTGCAGTGAAAACCTGTTAAACAAATTGCTAGTTGGGAAAAAAATCCAACTCTGTTGGTAGCTCCTCTGTTTCAAATGCCTACACACACACACAGACACACAGAGATATACATACATATATGTATGTGAATGGATGGTGGAAGATTTAGGCAATATTAGGTTATTTTAAGGAGAAGTGGTGGGTTAAATTTACACCCAGATGGTGCAAACTGGTGGCTGCAGTGCAGATATGCCAGGCTACACTAGCAAATAGATGTCTCTCTGCACCCCAGACTAGCAGAGAATACATACTTTAAATAGATCATTTTCTGTAATAGATCAATAGTTTGTTGTTTTACAGGTTCAGGTACATACAGTGGTTTGGCTGTTAAAAAAATCAATACAAATATAGTGCCATTTTTGCAGCTGGGACCAGTACAGGATGCTATAGCAAAGTGTCTTCTTCAGCTCAGCTCCAGCCACTCCACTGCTTCTCTAAAATCTCCCAAAATTCATTAAATTCTGCAGGACAAGCAAGGTGTTCACTGCTCCACAGAGCGAACTGCTTCTCAACCTTGGAAAGTAAAAAATATAAACTCTGCAGCAAGGCTGTGGTTGTTTCTGGTAGGAGGCTAAAACAAGGGGTTGGTTTCACAGTGCCCAGTTTTCTTTTTTTTAATCTGAAATCTTTTGCATACCTATAGCAATCATGCAGCATATTCACACTTCCAGCTATCAGTGACAAAGAGGGATGTCTTTGCTGTTACCTGATTTGCTTTTGCTGCACACAGAACTGATGCTATCCCACAGCATATTTTGTACGTAATTTATAAACATTGCTTATAAATTAATAAAACTAAGGTTCTGGAAAATCTTTTTGTTTAAGTAAAGACATTTTTCATATCATATTAATCTTCTCTATTATAACTTTCATACAGGTGCACACACTTTGCTTATTTAAAAGCAATATATTAAGACTGAGAGAATTAAAATGGACTGTCCATGACTAAAACTGACTATGGAAAGGATGTAGCAGAACACTGCCACCTCCAGTTACAGACCATGCACAGAATATACTGAGCATATTATTCTGTCACTTACTCAGAATAAATGGTTAACAGGCATGAGCTCTGGCAAAAGGTTCAGGCTGACTGCCAGTGCAGAGGCATGCACACATTTGAGCCTTTGATTACAGCTGATTTAAAAAAAAAATCCCAAAACTGATACCACGGAAACAAATAAACCATCACTCCCCACATACTAGTATGCTAGTATGATCAAGTTGCCACGTCAGAAAAGTTCTTATTACTAGGGACATTCAATTAAGGACTCTGATCTCTATCTTTAGGGCTTTCTCCACTCAGTTTATATTGGGCATAAGGAAAGGGAGTCTACCTTTGCATTTTCCTGTGTCCTTGCTTTCTGCTTGTCTAGGATGAGCTTCTGGAATAGTTCTACTATTCTGTGGGATAGCCTATAACATGCGAAAATGTGCAGAGGGAGGGAACATCCCTCTGCACATCACGAGGGCTCATGACCCGGCAGAGGTGGAGGTTTAGACTGAAAAACTGCACTAATGTGGGGTTCTTTTTTTGGCCAATGTGAAGAGATAAGGGTCATCCAAATACTGTAAAGCAAGGAGAGCAGATTTGCAGCTGATCAGATAGAGAGGATGACTATGGCTGCTGCTACCACTATACAGGGGAGGGAAAAGACATGAGATAATAACAGTAAAACATGTGAAGCGTGAGAATACATCTCCTGAGAGCCAGGTGGAAAAACCTCAAAAAGTTTCTGTACCTAATATCTCATGATGGCTAGAGCAGACTTTCTAACTTAGGTTTCAACTAAGGTTTATTGCTACCACACTGTCCTCCTTACCTCTCCTTTCCACCTCATCTGCCTTGGCCACTCTCTTGAGACCTTTCGTCTTCCTACTTCAGCCACTAAGCCATGCTACATACAACTCTGCCTTCTACATTGGATTGGTTTTTCCCTCTGTCACTTTTCCTGGCTTAGATCTGAATCTGCTCCTTTTCCTTGGCTGCAGTTGCATCGGAGTTTACTTGAAATACGTATTACCTGTCAGATCAGCCACCAAGCTGTAACACTTGTTATTAGTACAGTCTCATGATCTGGGTATGATTTTTTTGGAGAGAAAGTGAGAAATTGAATGAAGCTGAAAGAAAAGCAAAAGGTATCAAGAGATGGAAAAAATAAATTATGAGTTAAGACCAAGAGAAAAGATAAATATGCATGGCCTGACTAAGTGGTATCTGGCTGGAGGAGAGTAAACAGATACACACAGGTGTATGAATAAACACAAAAGAAACAAAATATCTAGCACAGCACTTGGAAACATTAGCAATAGGGAAGAAAAGAAGGAGGTATATTGAGATTAAATGATATATATTAGACAAGGAAATTGCCTTCCAAGTTGGAGCCTTACAATAATATTAACATTCTACTTTTAAAACAATTTGTGGAATATAATTAACCTTTTAAAAAATCTTTATCTTTAAAGATAAAGCCATTACCATTTCACACCAATATATGATTACATCATTTAAAACCCTATCACTGCCTGCATAAATGAGAATTATTCTCAGAGAGGAGAACAAGTAAGAACAACCAATGAGCTATTAGTATGGAATATGTTTCCCTGTATCTCTGGAAAAACCTCAGGTGGTTTTCTCATTGAAAATAAGCATACTATAAACCCAGTTATGGTGAAAGGAGTGCAGAATTCTTTCAGCCAGGAAAAAAACCCAAAAAAACCAATTTGAAAGATTTGGGGAAAATAGAAATATTCAAATTTAAAATCTCCCCAAAGAAACAGTTTAACTTACTTTTTTACAAAATGAGGTATATATTTTCAAATTGTCCTGACTTCAAAAATTATAATAATTTTAAATTATCTAAATAATGAAATCATATACTCTCGATCACTTCATTCCTTTTTGTATGTTTGTTTGTTTGAGCTTTGTCTTTAGGCTAATTAAATAATTATTTATGCAGATCTATTTCCACAAAACAAGTGTCTAATACTGCCAGGGTAAGCCTCATACCAGATTTGTTATAATGATTTATGAACAGTCATTGTAGACAGCACTCTTAAATTTATAGAATTAAAAACCAAGAGATCATAAGGTCATCTGGGTTTATCTTCAGTGTATCATAGGCTCTTAAATTCCACTAGTTTCCCTGGTATATATCCAAAGCTCATGTTTGACTAAGGTGTATCTTCCAGACTACACTGAGCACTGATGTGAAGGCAAGAGGTGCAGAATCCTCCTGGTAATTTGTGCCAATATTTAATTGCTCGCACTGTTAAAAAATGTGTCTGATTTCTCATTTGAATTTGTCTGGCATCCAGCCATTGGCTCTTTTTATGCTTTTCTTCACCAGATTAAAGAGCCCTTTAGTGCCTAGTATATTTTTCCCATGAAGGTACCTGTACACGGTAATCAAGTCACTACTCAATCTTCTTGTTGATAAGGTAGACAGATTGAGCTCTTTTAGAGTCCCACAGTAAGGCATTTTCTCCAGCCCTCAAATCATTTTTGCAGCTCCTTCCTGAGCTCTCTCCCATTTTTCACTGTCCTTTTAAAAAAGTGGACACTAGCGCTGATGAAATATTCCAGTAGCTGTCTCACCAGTTCCTTGTGCTCTTTGCCGTACTTATTCATCCTCTGAAGAAAGGCAGAGCTAGTCAGAAGGCACCATCTGGTGAGGAAGTCTGACTGGTAGGGGGCAGATTTAAATACTTAAAGAGTAGCAGAGGGGAGGGTGGAATGGGCAAAGGACATTTAAAGACTGACTTGCTAGACTATGATCATTTTTAGTTTCCCCAGGAGGTTAGTGAATTCTTCTCCCTTGGACTGCTATTGCCTGTGTTTAAAAAGGTGAATAGCAGCAGACTATAAAATATGGAAAATGAAAATTTCATTGGGATTACACATGGATGAGAAAAATCAGCATCTGCCTGCTGGAAAACACAGGACTAATGGGGATAAGGCAAGCAGGGAAAAAAAAAGAAGAGAAACGCCATGATTGTCAAATAGGAACAGAAAAAATCTGCAACAGTCAAAAGAATATAAATAGGAAGGGGATTCCATGGCCCTAATTGATGTTGTTATATTTATAAAGCATTGGATTACTGAAGTCTCAGAATGCAGGTCCAGTACTGAAGCTGATACCCACCCAGCAAACCCAACACCTGAGAGGGGACACTGATGATTTTTCTCCACTCAGCTCTTCAAATTGCATTTCTTAGTGAAAGATCCTTTTTAGAATCTTATAAAGACGAGTAAAGAACAGGACGTAGAACCTGGAGACTGTTTACTTATGCACCCAGCTGCTCATAACTGCTGGGGTAGCTCATGAGAAAAAGACTGCCAGACAAGCATACAGCTCGTTGCTGAGATCAGAGGCGACAGTCTGAGTTGCAGATATAAAAGACATGCAAGTCCAAGAGAGAGCTTTCAAATGACTTTCAGAAGCTGCAGAAGCCAAAAGCACTCAGTTGTCCCCTTCTGCAAAGACTAAAGCATTTGTCTCTGGCTCTGCATTCAGCCATGCTTATTAGTTCCTTTAGGATCTGTAGATTTGTTTTCTACAATGCATGGGGACTGAGGAATAAACTTGAAAAGTGCATGTCAACTTCAGTTGTTACAGCAGGATCCTGCGTACTACTGTGAGGGTATTAGTCCAGGCAAAAATATACTGCCTGAGCTCTTCACTGACCCTGTATCTGCAGTAACACAAGCATTGCTTTGTTACTTTTTTTTGTGCCATCCAAGTAATCAATAATAATTCATTATAAAGGATACACAGTATATAAAAATGTGATTTTGAACTCTCTTTGTAAAATTATGCTTCATATAATTTCTTATACTTCCGAGAAAGAAGAGTGCAAACTACTGTAATACTGTTGTTAGTTTCTGAATTATTTATAGAAACATTCAAACACCTAAGGCACATACAGTTGATTTTTCTGAAAAATCAAAGCCTTTCTTTGTTGCTTAAGCCCTTTACTAAAGTTCCCATAGCAGCTGTCCATATAAGCTTTATTATTCCTTACTAATAAATTAGGCAACATAAAGCACATCAATAAAAAAATTGCACTTTAGCTGCAAAGACAGTGAGAGTTTCTAGGAATTCTTGCCTAAGCCAATGGTGTAACTGAGGGAATAGAAAGGAAGACCAATATAGAAGTGTCTTAAAGGCTTCTTAAATACTGAAACAGAGGAGACATGGTGTGAAATGCGAGCGAAGAAACCTTTGCAGACATTCTTTCCTTGTTTTGCAAACAGCCATTGCAGAGGCATTTTTTTCCCATTTAACTGACAATTAATCCCTTGATCCAAACACTAGCAAGTACTTGCCATACAAGTTCAATTCCCTCCAGATTTTATCTCTAAAGCAAGATTGTTACAAAAGCCCTACATTCTGATGCTTCCAAGTCACTTTTACACTGTGTTCCAGGATGCACAATTTGAAAATAGAATACAGAATTGCTATAAATATTAGGAAGGTCTTTACTTCCAGGTGTTACTTTTACAAAGTAAAATAGTGACACCAACAGAGGGTTCCTTCATTCAGGGAATAACAAGGAAATACACTTAACTGTTATATTATTATAAGAAAATGAAATGTAAATTTT
Organism: Ifrita kowaldi; assembly: GCA_013398055.1. Classification (NCBI taxonomy): domain Eukaryota; kingdom Metazoa; phylum Chordata; class Aves; order Passeriformes; family Cinclosomatidae; genus Ifrita; species Ifrita kowaldi. Next base: position 333,192 of record VZRS01002391.1, read on the forward strand.
TAAATATTTATCATGAACTTGATAAAATTGGTTCTTCTTTTGAGAACTTCATTTTCTTATATTTCCTTCTTTCTTAAAATACATTGTTAGGGAACTCTAAAAAAACTTCATGTAGCTGGTCTTCTGTTATTCTAGCATGAAGTAAAACCTATGGGTTTTTTTCCAATTTATCTATTCTAAGCTGTGTTATATCCAGACAGATGCAGCATTCTTATAGAGGTATAATGCTTTGCACTTATTTTACTATTTGATAATTTGATTTTTTATTTCCCAGAAATATAATCATCCATCTTTTTTCTGGGCAAATTACTCCACCATGTAATAGAATTATTAACTCCTCAAAAATCTTCTGTTCAAGCATCAGACTTGCTTCAATAGGGATAAGCATCCTTAATATGTTTGAAATGGAAACATTTTGTATTAAATTTCCAGCTACTCTACAAGTTCACTAGATGACTTTCCCATTAGTGTTTTTGAAAGATGTACACCATGCATTCAGGTACATCTTCATATTCTCTGATATGAATGTTTATTTCAGAATGTCTTTGTTAGCAGCAGGAATGTGACATTGCACATACAGTCAGAACAGGAGAGCAGAAAAATCCAGGTGCTATTCCTATTATTATCCCATCTGCTTTTTGACCTTAGCCAAATTACACTGAACTTGTGCTACCTCAATTTCCCTACTTTAACATTGATATCAAGATATTTCATTCCCTGTGTAACAAAGCTAAGAACTTCTTTATATAAAAATGGGAGAACCCTTAGCAAAATTGATTCAATGCAAAAAAGCTAATGCAATGCTATGGTTGAGAATCTGAACAGAGAACTCTCAAAAAATGCGAAGGCAAACTCCCACAGCAATTACAAAGTAGGTCATATTGAACGTATGTGTCAATGCATGAAGGGGCATATACTTGCTCAGAAAAAATTGCAGTTCCTTTCAACAACCAGGCACACATGAGTTCAAATCCAATGCACTGTTGTGATAGCCTGAAAGTTGTATTTTCATTTAGTAAGACTGTGTAAGAGATAATGCATTGTTTGCATTATATCCAATCACTTCTGATACTATGCTCTATTGATCAATGTTTTCTTTCCTTTTATTGACATTGTGGCAGAATATACGTAGATCTAGTAGTGTAGCAATGACACTACTGCATTTGACATTGCAATATTCCCTGTACAGCTGCATTTATATCATTTGCAGCCCTTTAGAATGACAATAAGTCCCATGAAATCAAATGATGAGCTATTATTATCACAGAAACATAATGAAAAATAACCAGCTTGGAAGCTGGATAGTAATATATTAGCTACCCACCCAAGAACTTCAAAACACAGTTGTTTTTTTTAATACAGTAGACCCTAACTAAGTTTATCTTCTCATTAGTTCTTCTATTTGCAATTTTAAAAATGTGTCTTGGAAGAGATTCTTTTGTCATTAATTGTCAAATGAACATAAGGACGATCTTGTCACAGGTCTATCTACTTAAATGGTCAACAGCAGACACTTAGACAGCCAGATGAGAAGCAGAGTGTTAATATATCCCATGGAAGGTACTCAGGAACATATGAACATCTTGGGATAAAAGTTTTACCATGAGTACAACATTTAATAGCTTTTTCTCTAGTTTTGTAATACCCTTTGAACAAATTTTCATAATATTTATGGTAATATGCCATACTGCCCCAAGAAGAAACGTTTCCTGTTGTATAGTAAAAGGCAAAATCTCTTTTTCTGTAATGTAATCTGTGACTAAGAAGTGATAGATACCTAAATACAGATGCTTATTCTAATAAACTGAACTTATCTCTCAATTACAGGGAAGATATATGCCTATATGGAAAAGCTTAGACAAACTGTATTACACATTAACTTAGTTTTTGCTAATAGTGATCCTGTACATAATCCTAAGAAAGCATTTAGAATGTACTTAATGGGCCTGAGTTATTTAAAACTGTATTATCTTTAAAAGGGGAGATATAAATTAAAAGCTGTCTCAAAGACACAACACTACCACAGTATTTTTTTAATGATGTGTCTCTGTGGATTCAGTACATTTGCTCCTGAAAGGTAACTCCATATGATGCATGTGGCTTAGAACTGATATCAAACCCAATGATGTTATGTGCTATCCACATCTGATGAATTTAAATTCACAATTTTCATAAAAGACAGTTTATTCATCATAAAGGCCAAAATCCCTCCTTTTTATTTGTGAAGGTTTTTTCTTTTTTCCCACCAGAGCTGTCATTGTCTTTCATCTTGTACAATAAAAAAAGCAGAATCAAAAAACTACAGTAGCTACTTCTGATGTGGGGATTACATCGTAGATGTAAAAATAATTTCCTAGAGCAACTCTCTAAATTGCAGGTGAGCAATAATTGCCTCTAACTTTCTGGCCACATAGGTATGATTTGGAGATTAGAAACTGGTTAGCTGTTGAGATCCCCAGTTTTTGCTTGCACAACTAAGGCAAACAGCAGCAAAACTGAAAATTCCTGAATGTCACTTCAACAATCCAGTAGTACTGCTAAGCAAAGAAAATAGTATGTCTGTAACAAAACTGACACTCCAAAGAGGTTTCTTGCAGGGAGTTAATCATGAGCTATCTAGCAGTGGTACAACGTCCACAGTGCCTAATTACTTAGGTTATCCTCTCTGCAGTAACTAAAGCCTCCCACACAGTGTATCTCCTCTACAGAGCAGGAGCTATTCTTGTGATGCAGTTGCTAACGCTTTTGAAAATGAACACTTCACTGGGGGGCTGGTTACTTCTGAATCAAAGCACATCCCAGGTACTGTGTGAGGATATGAAATACTGGCTAAATCCCATTTCCCAAAAACTTGACCAAACTGCTGCACCACTCAGTCTAGCTACCCTCTTTCTGACACTGCACACAGAGCTCCCTTACACAGTCCTTTCCCCAGGGGTCATTTGATAAATCCAGAGACATCTAGCAGCTAATGCATAATCTCTCTTTTAATTTAATTTTTTTCAATCAAAATTAAGGCACTGGCAATGAAGAAATTCATTCATATATCTTTGTTTCATAGATCTGTTGTTGTACTGGCCAGGCTTCTATTACCCTTATTCCAGTAGAAATTTTCCCAACATGAGCTCACAAGCTCACAACTGTGAGGTTTTTTTCACTGAGGGTAATTCTGAAGGCAGATTACAGGCCATTTTGGAGAAAGAAAATTTTCTCTCATAATTTTGCACTGCAAAACTGCTGGTTAAGAGTTAAAAAAAAAAAAGCTCATTTTCGCAGGTTAAAACATTCAGATTAAAGGATTAATGTGAAAAAATGATGCGTAAACCTTGACTAACAAGCAGATACTGCTACAAAGTGGTAACTGTAACTTATATTGTCTAAATGGTCTCAGACATTTTTTCTAAGAAATTGTATGTATTTCCTCTTGTCATAATGGGGACCTTTAATACTGGCATTTAACTGGGACTTTATGGAATTGTACTTGCGTCTTCTGCACCTCTTAAAACCACACTAAAAAGTGATAAAAATATTGTAATATCCCACCTATATCTTTATGATTTTAAGTGTTTCTCTGTTGTTTATTTTGTTTGGGTTGGTTTGGGTTTTTAAAAGCTTTGAATCCCTCATAGTATTCACAACAAATTCAGCTTGATTTTAATGCTTCTGCAGTGACTACGGCAAAGGTTCTTAACTTTTACACTATAATGCAGTCGATGTATTTATAGTTCTTGAAAATGTCACATGGCAATGTTATGCCAGGGACAGCACATCTCAGAGACTCCTTAATATGTCTGCATTGTTGTATTCTATTTGTAGAGGCATTTTTGTCAGCAGCAATGAAGAAACAGAGCTGCTGCTGCAGCTCTTTCAATAACATTCAAGCTTATAGTTGACCCGAGGGGCTCACATTATGACATCCATATTTAATTTAACAATAAATCATATTTTCATGGACTAGAGTATTGCATTATAACCTCACTGTTTTATGTGCATGGGAATGCAGCAAATGCAGGCTTGTACCTATCTACGACACAGACTAAATGGTTAGTTCATGAGAGCAAGGTTGGAGTGTAGAGTGACAACAATATATAAAAGGTTTTATAACAATTCTTAGAAGTCTGAGGGGAAAAGGACACAAAAAGCTATCCAGAAGCGACTGCATTTAACTTAAAGTTCAATTTGTAAAATCTTCTTAACTGCACCACCTTGCTTACTGTCAGTTCTGGTTCTGCTCTGCACTTCCCATTGCAGTCAGCATTCTCTGTATCTCATTTTCTCTTCTGCTTCATTCAAGCATATTTGAGGAGAAAATTAACACCGCCTGAATCTTAAGCTATACCCATCCTTTTCTCCCCACAATCATTTCTCCTATTTGCCCTGCATCTTTTACTGCTGACCTTCTAGCTGACTCCAAATTAAATGTTCATATGTTTCCTATTTACTTCCAAATCTAGTCCTGCTTGTTCACATTTATTCTTGCTCATCTCCCTCTTATTTGCCTCTGCTCATATCACATCACATCATCCTCAACTTCTTTACTTTCTATTTCTGCTAACTTTCAGGACCTACTTCTTGCAGCACTCTGCAACCTAAAATTAATTTAATTCGTTTTTTCCTTCCCATCAGCATTATTAATAATCTTCTACCAGCCAGACTATGGAATGCCTTCATTGCTCTTCTCCAACAGCTGGCAATAGTTTATTTGCACTGCTCTCCTCCATGGACTTTATAGAACTACATTATCTTTTTTAGAAGGCTCCACTTTTCAAATATCTTTTTCCTTTTTTTTTTTTTTTTTTTTGCAGCCTTGATCTTTGGTCTAGATGTCATCCTTAACATACATTACATAAAATTATGAAAGAGCAACTGAAGTAAGAACCATTTGACTACTCTGACCCGTGTTCTCTTTTTACCTCTCATCCAGCTTTTTGTTCGTCATCTCTTCATGCATTGTATCTAAATTAGATTTTCAGTTCCTTGGGGTAAGAAGACATCACTTTCATTTATCTGTAAAGCACCATGCATGCTTATGGCTCTGTCAAGGTGCTAAATATGTATATCCACATTTATTAAAATATTGATGTTTTTATCTATTCATATATTGCAGAAGCAACATGGCAGCAGTTGTACACATTTATAATAGCAATGAAATGATTTATAGTAGCTGCATGCTGTTCTCTATTTCCTAGCTCATATTTACATTGCTCTTGCTGGTCTTTTTAACTAACTAAAAAATTAAAATCCCAATTTTCTCTGACAGTGTTGATGTACCAATTCAGGACTGCTCCTGTCCTCCAAAATCTTGTAATTTAAATAGTCCTGATGACAGTAAAAGTTTTAGAAATTTTGGACATGTAGCTTGAGAGGCACTGAAGTACTCTGATTTTCAGAGTACTAGAGCATAACTCTTTCTAAAACACAAGATCTTGAAAATTGAAGATCCTTACTATTTTGAAAATTTTAGATGACAAAATTAACATAGCTAATGTAAATGTGTATCTTAAAAGCTAGGAAGGTTTTTAATGAAAAAAAAATTAAGTGGTGATACTATCAATCTAATTACAATGTACTAAAATATTTCTAACAACAAGTGCAGGAACAACCTGTAGATATACCCTCCTTTTTAGTCAAGCATGTTTATTTCTTGGTTAGTCAAAAATGTAAGTAGGTGTTTAAATCCCACAGCAGAATCCACACAGTCTCCTGTCATGACTCAGAGCCCCTTGCATGAATGAGTCTGTACTAATAATTTCAAAAGTTAGCTCAAAAGATAAGGAATTATTGTAGACACTATATGCAAAGCAATTAAACTGTTATGCTTCATGTAACACTGAATAAATGGTTAAGCATTTAAGCACTGAATAAAGTGAACATCTTTAAGTATCCTGCTTTGCATCAATCTGAGCTGAAAACTTGAAATGGGTTGCTCATTCGTGGGTCATTACATGTGGAGAGGCCTTGATAAACTGTTTACTCAGAGTAGCAGGCACAAAGTTACATGGGGATAATGTTACTGACATTTCTTCATAGAGTGCCTACAGCTGATGGATTTAATAGCTATATTATCTTTGTATAGAGGGACCCATTTCAGCCAGCACTCCACCATGCTATTTTACTGGATAAAACGATAAACTTAACGTCGAGCTGCGTATATAACTAAAGCTGCGTAAGGTTGCACTAATTACATTCAGACCACATACACATTTAAAAGTATTTTTGGACTGAAGAAATGGTAAAGGTAAATTTTACTTAACTCTTGATGTGTTCCAACAAGCATCTACCTCCAAGCTAGTCCCATTCATTTCTTACTATGCATAAAGAGAACTGTGTCAACAAATGCATCAGACCTACCCTAAATATTTACTTCAGGATAAGCCGTTGTACATCCTAAAACATTGTCAAACAACTAGATTTGGTAAATGAATTCCGTTTCATCAAACAGTGAGAATCCCGTGTTTATTAATTTCTTTGCATCTTCAGAGAAAGGCAAATCCAGATATCTTGTCTACAAACCTAAAAGTAAACAAAACTCCTTGATAAAACTGCTGTGCAATGCCAACTATTAGTTTCCAGATGTGGCTTGGGGCCAGATATGGAACAGCCCAGGAATTGCTCCCCAAAGGCACCGGGTAGATGGCCTGTCTGCTTCAGATAGAAAGAGGACCTAGCAGTTGGTTTCAGCACCAGAAAAAGTGCTGAAAAATAGAAAATCTTCTACTAAGTTGTAGGAAAAGAGGTAATTGGCATGGATTTTTGCATAATTGCAACTCTAAACAAAAAGGAAGAAGATAGAAAGACAGCTTTTAAGTGATTATTTTAACAAAAGTAAGGATAAAATAAAGAATATAAACAGCAAAAGTAAAAAATAAGCATGACAACGGAAAAATAGCTACAAAAAGTTATTGAACTACGATATGACTTTCATGATTGGGATCACTTTGGACAAATATAACAGGGATACTAGCTGTTAGCTAAATGAACTGACATCCTAAAATGCATTTCACTTGCTACACAGTGAGAAGATTTACTTCCAGTAGATTACTTCAGAGAATACTACCAACAGAAGGAAGGTAAGGAAGGAATTTCCAGAACATTGGAAATTGGACCAATACAAAAACTATAGGTAAAGCATAAAAACAGATCTTTGCCAGTGCTGAACACTTTTGACCACCTTGACACAAAGGCAGACGTTGAGTTCTAATGACTTAATGGCCATGTACAGGAATTAGTTGTTACACAGACCTCACTGCATGGGGGAGGTTGTATTCTGTAAGGATATTATGAGATGCAATTGTCAGGTTTTTAGGTGCACTCAACTTTACATCCTGCACAATGAGAAGTATGCATGGTAAGCACTTTTAAATGTGGTTGCTCTGCTCAAGGAATAACTGTGACCTTACAAAACAAGTTTAGAACTGACATATATATGGAGCACCTTTTCTTTTGTTTCCAAACTTGCTTTCCTTTCAGCTAAACATTTTTTTTAAATCTCATCACTTTACTCTGATTTACATAACTTTTAGCTTCAAGAATCATTGGTCATTGCTGAATGCAAATAAGCACAGAGTAAAATTATATTAAGTTTGCACAATTGATCTTTCATAATTTTAAATGCTGACTTTTAATATTTCCTGTAAAATCAGTCTGAAATACTTCCATCATTGACTGTCATCAAGTAGAGCAGGGTCACTTCGGGAAAACCCATTCTCAGTGATGTAAATTATAGGGTTATTATATGTATCCTAGAACAAGAGAGAACAGAAGTTTTATTCAGAACAGATGTAAGAAAGCCCATAAAATCAGATGCATTACCCTCTGTCTTTTCTAAGCTACAAACTAAAACTAGTTTTCATCAAATTGCACTGACCCTATTAACTTAATTTTCTATGAAGTGACCTTTTATGACTAACAATGGAAAAGCAAAACTGTGCAAATATCCATGAAGACAGTGAAATGACTTATTTTAATGAGAAGACTAAAATATCTTTCCTGCATTAGCATCTGCTTATTGTCACTGCTCCTTAACCCCTTGGTACTGGCATACACCACATCTCCTTTCCAGGAGTAGATGTATGCCAGGAAAGCCTTACTGCTGGCATCAGAAAGCTAATTTCTGGAGTTCAAAAGATGATATAGCACTGGTGTGTCATTTCAAATTGAAAAACAGATATCAAGTACAAAGGTAATAGGAAAACACTAAGGCTCCTACTCACAAAAGCCAGCATGAAAAACTTAAATTACAAATCCCAAGGTGACCTGTTTATTTATATCTTGTACAATATCTTATGCCACCCAGATGGGCTCCTCAAAAATCTTCTGGAGAATTCACAGAGGTTCTATTAATCTGAGCTATAGACACAAGTCCACAGTGTTTTCTCCAAATGTTACCACAACTGCATCAGGGTTTAGCAGGAGCTTTTTACACATTGTAAGCTGCCTTGTAAGCTCTGGTACCAATACTGGGGCTATACCTTTTTAACAATCACCTAAAGCAACAACATAAAGCCCATTAGTAATAATCACTCAGTCTCCAAATGTTCTGAAGCAATAATTTACATGAATATCAATGGTCTGAATGATCTTTTCAGATCTCCAGTCATCTCTGGTTTTTAAGGATTAAGGCAAACCAAACTGGGAGCAGGATGCCATTTCCCAGTTTATTAATGGTTTTGCAGCAAGAATTGACTCCTGAAACTATTAAAGGAAACATAAGAGGTTAATAATAATTTTGTTACATTATAACAGTTGAAGCAACCTCACTGCACTTTTTCTCTGTTATGAGATGCAAATATTTTCTCTCAAGTGCCTGCTGACTACTGTTACAAGACCCCAGAGTTGGCAAAAATGCTCAGCAGACAAAATCTTCCAACCAGGCACATAAAATGAAATGAGGATGCAAATTTTCAAAATAGATCAGTGGACAGCAACTCCCCAGGAAAAACATCATTCTGATGGGTGCTGGTTACATGAAAATATAATCCTTTCATTTAAATGCCTGAATGGCAGCCTGACTGCACGTGCAAGATACAAGCATGTTGGAAACAGCCTGATGCTCGAGAGCCTTACAGGTAGATTTGTTCTAATGAAAACATTTCTCTCCTTGAGAACTGTGTCTTTTAAAAACTTCAGTGCCACACTCAGCCAGGTAACTAAACTGATCTTTTATGTTTTGAACTTGGTTAGCTGGATTAGCTGTTTCCTCTAGAATGTTCCATTCTCCATCACCGTGCCAGCATCAGGACAAAGATGCTGTCCATGTATTCAACATATAGCAATGGTGAATTCAACATTTCACCCATTAGATCTATGTGATATTAAGGCTTTTCATTGGGTTCTACTAAATTTTAGATAGAATTTGAGGCACTGGTCTCTTTAGCCACCAACCTGAATGGCTTGACAATAGTTTATCCAAGAAACCATCTCTTACCTTTTTACACTGCCACTGCTGCAGACTGCTCAGTCCTTCTAACTGCAAGAAGGAATTAGCTCACCTCTCTAAAAGCTCATGGCTTCTAACCTTTCTTGTCCCCTCTTGCTAAGACAGAGATCAACTTTAATTTCCTGGATGTGTTGTTAAAGCTGGCCAGTACTGGGGATGTATTTCTAGAGGCTTAAAAGGAATTCACCTTCTGTACAGATTTAGCAGTGGCTGACATGAATATGTTTCCTAAAGGACTATTTTTATGCTGCTGAGAGGTCACTGTAAGTTTAAATATCAGGATACTTTAAGCTCTCAAATAGGCATTTTTAATTTTGGTTACATCCAAACACAACTGTATTGCTTTTAAACCTTCTGAAAACACTAGATATTGAAATACACATCATAAGCTCTGGTTCAAAGAGTATCAATTAGCTTGCTCTTTTACTTGAACTATCTGGTTTAGTGCAGTAATTGGAAAAGGCCAACAGTGGCCTTGAATTATTATTTGTTAAGCTAAGAGGCTCCAGACAGGAATAGTTCTCTCTCATGCTGGTGGAATGTAGAAATCAGTCAGCCTTTGCTTCAGAGGCTTGGGCTAAACATACCAAAGTGTTTAATAACCTCAGAAACCTAAAATTCATAAAAAATTTGTGGGTCTTAGACTACCACATATCCTAATAAGACCTAGGTGCTTGTGAAATAGCTATCCCAAGACCCTGCTGTATTGAAACACAGAACTGAGAAATGTTTACAGGAGGTGAAAACACAGCAGAAGGAAGGAGGAGGAAGACTAAATTGCAAAGGTTAATGAAATGTATGCTTAGGAGGTTATGTGTGGCTTAGATCATTATTCTTAACAGTTTCTGAAGCAGAGATTCTGTTTAATCCAAAGCAGGAAATTTGTTCTATACTTCTATTATATATTCCTTGGTATTTTCAGGTTCAGCTTACTGTGTATTGATGTTTGAAAATGCCAACACAGAACTCCATACTGCCTTCTTCTTAAAAGGACAGTATTAGACTTCAACTAAACCCAGCTTCAAATGACTGATCTTAGGGATTTCTGCCAAACAGCTTTTTTAAGACAACATTTACTGCAGCAATCAATTATGAACCCCGGATTTAGACAGTGCCTTCTCCTAAACAAACAGGTGCATACACATCCCTTAGCACAGCAAGACTCAATATCTCACATGTAGTTTGCTTTTCCTTCCAAACGCAGCACCAGAAAAACAAATTTAATTCTAAGGAGATACGTGCCTGTGCCTGAGAATGCACCCATGCAAAAGAGAAAGGAATATACTAGAACTTAAATTTCAAAAAGCAAATTCTTACAGTTTGCAATAGCAATTAGCAGCAAATACATCTTGTTACTCTAACTTTTGAATGGGGTTCTATTTGTCTTCAGTGGGACTGGGTATGTGTAAACTCTTTGCTGATGAGACTACAAGGTTTACTACAAAAGTTTAAACTGGGAAAAAGGAGATCCTTTGCTGCTATGGGATCCTGTCCTCTCATATTAAGAGTAGTCCCTGCCTAGAAGACACAAGCACTTCTCATTCTAATTTTCAGATTTTAAATTATATAGTACAATTTATAACATTTAAGTGCAACCAGCTATCATTTATTTTTTACATCTCAATTAAATACCTGTATTGGAAAAGATTTATGCCTTTTGTTAGAAAACGAAGAGAAATAGAACTGCATTCCTGAAAAATGTGAATGTCAAGTCAAATTTCCAGGTCGTTTCATACCTTCCTAAGTAGTCTGACTTAGTTTCTCTGGTTGTATCTGTGAGTCAGGTAGAAGCAGAAATACAGAAGAAAATGTTCTTCTGAGGAAGTGAGGAAGGGTCTTGTGGAAATTACCCAAAATTTTGGGATTCCAGATATTAAGGAGCAGTTTGTTACTAGAAAGTGAAGGATTGTTCTTTTCTCCTTTCTGTCATCTTCTCTCCCCATTCTACTTCCCTACCTTCATGCTGAAGTGAGGCATAATATCAAATTCTCAGAGACTCAATATCCCCATGTCTCCAACTTCTGTCTTCTTCTGCACTGACACCTCGTGTTTAGCAGCTCACTTGTTCTGCTCAGGGCACCCTCTAGGGTAAAAATAATTGCACAAAACTACTTTAAAAACTTGGTGTAAGCTTTAAGCTAAAACCTGACACATCTTAGGAACAATACATCTACAACACCACTGCTTTAAAAGACCCTACCTCCACCAAGTTAGAAACAGAATGGTTTTAAAGGTTTTCAAATGTCCTACATCTTAGGTGTGAAATTGGTAGTGAATCAGTTGGTGTGAATGATTTTATTTGAAAGGACATTGCTTTAAGCTTTCTAATTCTTCACATGCTCTTTGCAAAAATGTTTATATAGAAGATGATGGCCTTTCCATGCTATGCAGTTACAATTGCTTCAACAGATCACTGCACAGGAGAAGTGAACTCCTGCCTAATGAAAGCTGGCCTACTTGGAGTTCTGCCAATGCCCTTTCGTTAAATGTAAAGTTCATAATATTAATCAGGCAACTGCTTATACTGGGGATCAAGTGAACATTTTCTGAAATTACAGCTGAGTTTTGTCAAAATGTTAGCTTTCCTTACCAAGTGCATTCAGAATGTCTTCTTGCTATTTCCCACTCTGACAACTAAATAACAAAGCCCATACAGTAGGCAGCACACTGGGGTTTTACAGTGCCTGCAGCCCCAGCTGAAGGAATATCAGTACAGGAAAGAAACCACAACGACTCAGCCAAATTTAAATTCAACACACCACAAAAAGCATTCCAAGGGAAAGACAAGCTGTGCCAGTGAAAGTGGGCCATGTATTGTAAATTTTGGTGGCAAAGAAAAAGCTTCAATTCAAGCCTCTCTGGGATACTGGCACATGTATCTGGCATGCTCTACAGGGAAAAATGGCTCGTTGGTCTGTTTACAGCAGATTTACCAGCCCCCCTTTTCTGAAATCTTGCAACAAAGGCTCCTCCACTCTCTGGTGAAAACCTTAATCTGCGGGATGCAGAGGATAGGCTGCTGTCTACTGAACAGCCAAGCTCTACATGACCAAAATTCTGCAGAAAAAGATTGCTTCTGCTGCTACCATCCTAGTACAGATAAGGGTAACCTGAAGAGTATTTTCAAAAAAGTCCTATCCTTTGTAGCCTTCCATCGTTGCAATCTTCAAACCAGGAGAAGAAAGGAATTGCCAAGGCAAGTACTGCCCTAGAAGTATAAAGATATATATCTTCTTGGTAGAACTGAGATGCAGAAGAGTAGGAAGCGGAGTTGAGATTCAGAGGTTCATTCAAATATACTTTGCTTTTTTTCTCCTTGGAACATTATCCTCCCAGCATACAAGAGATCTCAGCCAGCTACTTTGATTCTCCCATCGTTTCTGGTTCAGCTTCAGTTGCTTTTATTCTTCACAATTCTCTTTATTTCTTCTTTCTTCCATTCCCTCTGTTCTGTAGGCATAACTGTCCTTTCCTGTCTTTTCCTAGTGAGTGACCTTAATCTCTCCCGCAGTCCACACCAATGGAATTAAAAGAAATTAATCAGAAGTGAAACAAATCTTATATCTGACTTCTAGCAATCTGACCAGCTTATTTATGTGCTGTACCCCTTTACACATATACACAGCCTGCTGAGACTGTGAAAAGTCTTCTTTTCAGAGCTTCTGTTTGCCAGAGAACTAAACATAGTTCCTATCAGTCTGAAGAATCCTCTCTAATATGCTAAAGAAAAATGTCTGGGAAAAGTATGTCCCTCAGTGCAAAATAGTCAATGTGAAGTTCAGCACATTGCAGTATACTGATAAGCTATCTAAATTCGCTTGCCAAATGAGATAACTTGTCTATTGTAAGCCATCCAAAAATATTCTCATGGCTAGGATTCCTGTAAGTATAAACATTCTGATGAAGCAAAATGATTTAGAGTTACAATTTAAAAAACTGGAGTAAGCAAAAAGATACATAGGAAACATAATAATAATCCTATCCCAAAAGATTGTGCTATCCGAGGGGATCTAGAATATTAATTAGTAAGTTGTTGCAAACCTATAAAAAATCATCCCATAATTACTCTGAAAAAAAGTTGCAATTTCAAAGCAACACTGCAGAATAGCATACTGGATTAATTATGCCAGACTGCAGCAATAACCTTGAATTAAAGCTGCAACCTTCTATTTTTAAGAAACAATTGCCTTTCTGGTTGATGAAACCTGTCGTCCCATCAGGTAACAGACGTGACCAGGAAAGAGAAAAGCAATAATGAGTCAATCCAAGCTGTTTGATACATTTCAAATCTTCCTCCCACAGAGTGTAGCTGCCACAAGCTACATCACCAGTCTGGTTCTTGAAAACTCGATCTCCTCCCTGATGGGTGAATATGTCCCAGACATTAGGGCCCTTTCCATCTGCATTCCAGCCTTCTGCTTGAAAAACAAAACTTGGTCGTTACACTTTTGACATCAAAAGACATATGTTGCAAGTAAATATTTATCACAAAGTAGGTGCAAATCCCTGAAAACCCCATGGGCAAATTGAGAAGTATTCTCTACCCACTCCTTACAGTATTTAAAGTAACTAGGAACTTTCAAGCATTAATATACATTTGCATTAAGTTTTGCATTTATTCATATTTTTACTTGCTGCTAAATATTTGAAAATTCTGTTTTAAAAAAACATCCAGACTTCTAACACTCTTCATACTTCCTTAGCCAAAAATCAGATGTTTGCCACTCTTGAGATATTACAGGTTTTCACAAAGGGCATTTTCTAATGCAACCTCCATCCATAAATGTAAAAGATCAGTCCATATCAAAGAAAGCCTTTAGGCTATGAGAAATACATCCAACAAATAGGCACTTATGGCTTTCAGTATGTCCTTTGAAAATCTTGACAGTTTTTTAAAAAGAAAGGAATGCCATTATGAGCCATGGCCCTAGGCATATACAAGCTGAATTAATAACACAGCTCTACAAAACTTCTGCTTTTTGTTTAGCCAGACATTCACAGAAATTAATTTTGAATGTTCAAAAGCACTGCACCATTTTCCCCAAACTTTCAGAGTTCGGGGATATTTCTTCACAATTCTAAAATTGAGATACACAGATTACCATTGAAATATTGAAAATTTAGCTGTTGTCTAAGATCTAACAATATATAATATTTGATTCAAATAAATGCACCTTTCTTCATTACACGTTTCTTTGTCTTTCCTGAGCAATACTGTAGCTGAGGCAAACATTACATTTTTTATGTGGAGAGCTCTGTAAACTTACTTCCCTCTGTAAATCCCTGTAAAGTGTGATTTAATCATAAAATTGCAATTAACCTCAAAATGGCCAACCTCATTTACAACCAAGATTTTTCAGATTTTTCAGTGAACGCACTGTTCCTTGGCTATTCTTTAAAAACGAAAATGACATTGTGTGTTAAAATTATGTATAAATTAAATATCACTTGGGTTATAAGATTAATAACTATATAATAGCTACATATCAATCCTCAATAAAAGTGTTTTAATAATCAATTAGTATCATAGAAATTAGAGATGGAGGAGAACTATTAGGAGGTCATTGAGTCCATCCCCTGCCAACGCAAGATTGCTCCCTTAAGTATATTCAGTACTTAATATACATCTGTCTTATTAAATCTAAGTTTAATGCAAGGTTAAGCATATTGAAGACACTTAATTTAAAGCATTACTAAAATCTGTAATATCACTTCTATAACCTAGCTTTTCAAAGATCATTGTCACATTTCATGGTCTTTACAGAATTTTATTGCAGCACACGAACACCCATACATCTACATTTGGTTGGTCAGTAAATTAAATTTTACATGGGACAACCTTCAAAGCAGGTCAAATTTTAGATCCAAACAGTTTGAGTTTTTATTAATCTTGAATTTTATCATAGACTTGGTGCTCTGTCTGTATGCTCCTCAGAAAAATACAAGTTTTCTATATCCTGCTTCAAATTTCAAACATGACTGCTGAAATAAATAGTCATCTGAGAGAAGAGCAGGAAATAACAAATAATAGTAATTCTTTGACAGTACCTGGAATTTTGAAGCCTTTAAGAGCAGGCTTCCTGCACCATATTGATTCGATGCAGCTCTTTTTTCAGTACGGTTGAAGTGAAGGGAAGAAAAAGCTGCCATAACAGGCAGTTAGCACACCTTCAGTTAAGAATCATCATCTAGAGCAGAGGCTGAATAATTTTTCTTTTTTGTCTGCCTTTCTCCAGCAAAGGAAGTGGGAGGGAGGAGGGGAAGCATTTGCTTTTCAGCAGAGTATAACAGTACTACTCCCGTGGTCATTAGGCACTGTAAAGCCCGGAGCGAGGCTGCAGCAAACAGACTTTTCACTTTCAAGCATTCCTCACACTGTTTAAAGAGACTTCTCTGTACAGCATTGAGCATCTGAGCTACCTGATAAAGTGTAGGAAGGAATGCAGCCAAGGCAACAGAAAGCTCTATGTACACTAACACATCCCACCGAGCCACAATTAGTCTGCAGAGAGCTCTGCTCTGCTTCAATGAACCAAGCTTGCACCTCTAAGCTTGCTCAGAAACTTCCGTGCTACACAGCACTCCATAATGTAGGCATAACTGGAGTTTTAGGGAGCTTTGGGGCCAGGAAAGAACAGTGATGAGGAACTGATTTTGCACTTAAAATACTTAGGAGTGAATTGGATACCAAATCAGCACATGACATGCTATTAAATGAATAATATAAATTATTGTGATACATGTTCCCCATTCTCTGCAATTATTACGAAAGAATTATTACAAAAGGAAGAAATTTAATGCTTTTCCAACTAGTGAAGCTACTAAAGCAGGAATATTACTGATCAGAGTATTTTTAACTTTTCATGTACTTTTACAAGTACACTTTTCCTCTAATTCAGCTGTCCTTTAACCTTTTGGAGTGAAATTTTCTTGACCTGGTCTCTGACCAAAAAGTGTAATTTTGTTTGAATTAATGCAGTTCCACTATTCGGGATATGAAAGAAGTGAAGAAAACCACTTTTACCATCACAAGATTTTTTTCTGCAACTTCTCCCCCCTGCCAAAAAAAAAAAAGAAAAAAAAGAAAAAAAAAAGAAAAAAATCAAGCAGAGAGTTGAAATTTAGCATAGAAATGGCCCTCAGTAAGAAAAAGTGCTTTTGAATGTTCTAGTGCAAAATTGATTTTGATTTGACTGAGTCATGAACCTTTGAAATCTGCACTTTGAGCATGCAGAGTACAATTGGTATGATTTTTTAGCGCTTTGAAATATACAGAGTGGAGAAGGTTGTGCTGTGCATAAATACATAGCTGACAGTAAAAAATAAAGTAGCCTGTCAGCTTGTGCCTCTTCCACTGTGTATCTTGTGATATGCACAGCAACTGAGTTTGGACTCTACAAGAACTATTGCTTCAATCATGCTGCCTCTAAGTCGGAAGCTGCACAGCCTCTGCAGCTTTCAGGAGAAGGAATTCCCTGTTGAGTTTCTTACTTCTGCAGGAAAAGGGTCATTTGAGTAGTGTCTAGACCATATTATAGATTTTTTTTTTTATGTTTTTCCCACTCAGAAGCCATAACATAGTTCATTAAAAATACATTAAGAGGACATTAAAGTTGCACATCCAGCCACTCAAAAGGCAGGAAATTATAATGTCATTCTATATGCACACACAATTCACATTTTAAAAATTAGTTAGAAGAGCTATGTGCATTGCAGGACTCGACTTAGAATCTGGCCCAGAATATTGATTCCCTGGGAACTGCGAGCTGTGCAGTCTATTAGGTGAAGTGAACTGAGCTCGTTAAAAGGTACCAAGCATGGGCAAGTACTCTCAATTTCAGCAATAACCAAGAACTAAAGGCTACATCCTCAAAGACAATTTAGGATCTACAACTCCCATTTAGGTACTGAAATCAATGGGAGTTAAGTGCCTGTATGCTGCAGGGCATAATATGAGAAAATCAGGTCTATATGTATTTTAAAGGTTTGTAAAGACACGTTTATGAAAGGATAAAGTTTGGAGGGATTATGGCTGTAGGTGTCCCTATGTTTATGTGTTTACATCCCCTAATCTGCACCATATTTTCATACCATGCTGGGCAAATCCCTTCATCGGTCCCTCTGTTCAGCTGGGAACACGACACATGTCCCTGGGGGACAGCCTCCACAAGTCCAGCTGTTAACCTCTCAGTTCGTTGTTCTTCATAATCTTCAGAGATGAGTTCCTAACTGAAGACTTCTTGTGAGTACCAATGTCTGATGAGGTAGTTGTCCCATCCAGTTTCAAAATAGCCAACAGCAGTTTACCTGAACTAGCTCTACAGAAAGGATATACACAAGAAGTAGAGGAAAAAATTACTTATATCTTATATATATATATACTTATACTTGCTTCCTCCCCACCCACCCCCTCCCCCAATAACTATCTCCATTTCCATTACCTAGCCATATTTCTGAGATTTGAAACATCTTTTACCCTCTTCTTGCTCCTCAAGTCAGAAGTGTTTAGGCAGAAGTGCTACATGGATTTGCATCAGATGTAGTGTCTACACAACAAGGCAAAGATCAAACACTCCTGCATCCAGACTTTTCGTTCACTTCAAACTTAAAGCTTTGATAGCTAAAAATTGACACCTTCAATTTGATATGCTGCTGTAGCTGCACCCCAAGCAAATCCAACTGGAAAAGCAATATCCTCCAGCACTGGCTGCAGAGGACAGGTGAATACACAGCATTATGTGTACTGCGGAGATGTCGGTTTCATTTGCAGAAAACACTTCCTGGCTTGATCACTCTTCCACTTGTTACAAGCAGATTCTATAGGGAAGACAAAAATAAACCGCGTGCAGCTTCACACACTGAAGGGCAAGCCACGCACTTTGCATATCTCAGGATTAAAGCAGAGAGGTTCAGACAGCTACCAGTGAAGGTGGAAAAGGCAGCAGTGGAAAAGCCTAGGTGGTCACGGTAAAAGGGCTCCTCCTAGGACAAAGAATTAATATACAGAACAGATCCCTCTTTCCCTTCACTTGCCTCTCACCTCCCATCTCCCATACACAGAACTTTGTGGACCCTCTATTCAACATAATTCCTTTAGCCACCAGGCAAAAAATAATTTCCATGTCTTCCAGTAAGCTTCGAAAACCAGCGGCCCCTCTTCTTTTCTGGCATCAAAATTATTTTTTTTCTCTCCCAACACTAGGAAAACTTGCCTGCAGTAGCTGAAAAAGGATATTTTAGCCATTACATGTTTTGCAGTGGAAACCAATGAGTAGAAGAGCAAGATTTGTATGGGAGTACAGGCAGAACAGCTATCTTTCTCCTTCTTTAAAACCCCGTGGATGCTCATTTTTTTAAAGCAGCAATGACAACCTTATGGCATGTGTGCCAGAATGAGCATCTGCAAAACAGCCCTCAGGTCTCTTCCTCTACCTTCTGTCAATGTTGTTACTGCTCTCCTGTCAGCAGACTGAAAAGGGAGCAGCAGCAGGAGAGTCAGGTAACAAGTGGGATGGGTTGAAAGTAGTTTACTGTCCCTTTCCAGAAAACTGCAACACCTGGCACACTAGATGGCACTACTGCAATTTTTTTTCTTTTTTTTTTCTTTTTTTTTTTCTCTTCTCTTTTTTTCACTTTCTGGTGGTTTTCCCCCATTTATTATAACACTACATCTACACTGCTTTTGCCAAGGTCAGTATCTGCACATATTGGACTGCTGTAATACATGGCCACTATTCTTCTTCTTTACTCCACTTACACTCTACTCTCTTGATTTTGAAATCTTTCTGGGTGAGGACCTACTTCTGCAAAACATTATACATGTAACTGACATTTTCTTTGATAATGAAAATAAGAAACCTTAATATAGATAGGAAAGCCACTAATACAGTCAATGCACATACTTCTGCCAAGAATGCAGACAATAAAAGAATCAACTTCTTAGAAAAAAATAAATTCCTTTGTAGAGATGCAGGGAAGCTGATTTAATTCCAAAACGAATATTGCAGAACCAGACAGTGCAGCTGCAATGCAAAATAAATCAGGCTTTCACAGCAGGCATGTATTTCCTCAAGTGCCTTTTAGAGGAAAGGTAAAAGCCCCTTGAATACAAAGGAACAAAGGGGAAAATGAGGCACAACATACTAATTTTTTCCCAAAACGCATGCTGACACATGGTCTAGGCAAACATACATATCCTTCATGTCTATTATACAGATGACCAAAAATCAATGTTCTCTTGTTGAAACAGCATCCTCAGGCTTTCATCTGCAAGCTAAGGACAGTTAACAGTCAAACTCATCAGGGCCACCTTATATTATTATTAATAAGTTTTAATGAACCAGAGTAATAACGCTTATTTTTTACATCATTAAATATTACTGGTAGGCATCTTTGAAAATGTAAGTAACATTAAATATTTTCTCTAAGAATAATACAATTCAATTTCACAGGAGATATAATAAATATGTAACTCAATAATAGGGGGAGAGGGGCAGACAGGAGACAGTAACAATAAAAGTTTTATAAAAATGCTTAAGCATAAAAACAAGGCTAAAAAGCGTCACTGCTGATTCCCTATCAGGAATTAACAGAGATGGTTTTTGGGAGAAATTGAGTAGGAGGAAAATATTCCATAAGCAGTCTGGGGGAGAGCGAACAAAATTTGTCTCAGAGGTTAAGACAGATTCACAGTAATGAGATACCAGGTTATGTCAGATAAGTAGGCAGATACTGAAAGATGCAGGGCTTCAAAACTCACAGAAGCTGCGCTTATAGCAACTAAGCTCAAATTTTCCCAGCAACCCAGTTTCTTCATTTGTGATCCCACTTCTTGTTGTATTTCTGGATTCGAAACTCACTCCTTACTGCAGTGGTGGGACTTGAAATTACATCTTCATTAGATCCACTGTTTCCAATTATAAATACCCCCACCTTCTTACTCTGAACATTTTCCCTAAGTCTAACAAATAACCTGGCCCCAATCTGAATTTCAATATTTCACTGTCCAATTGTTTTGTTCAACACTTGTAGGTATAAAACTTTAAGAGAGCTATTAAGCTCTATCTAGAGGCCATGCTTTTCCAGACTACATTTAAGATCTTTACATTTGCACTGGCACAGAGGTAACTGAATGAGCTCAAGACAAGTACTTGTAAGAAAAAACAAGCAGTTTCTGGGTATCCAAATGTATTTGGACAAAGATTTTTTTGTCAAGTCAATAAAAAGCAGGAGTAATTGGCCCTGGAAATAAGGGTTAGCAACTAAATTTACAAAATGCTAGATATTTTATTAAGGTGAAAGATGAATAGGTTTTGGTGCTGGACTTTAAGTCATGTGGGGTTAATTATTATCAGAGGAATTGTATCTTGTCAAAAGAAGATTTTCCTGACTGATGTTTCCAATTATAAATACCTTTTATTAGTATTTACTATGGAGTTTAGAAATTAAATTTTGAAAGGGTGGTGAAAATTAAAATCTTGTTCCTGAAATTTTACACCATGCAGGGACCAGTAAAAAGATATACCTTCTTTGGAAGCGAGACTGTATGTCTCTGAAACAGCCAAAGATAGAAGTTCATATCTTCTGTGAGTTCTCTTTGTAATTGCTACTCATAAATTTAGCTTCTCTCTCTGGCAATGTAATAGAGCAGCTATTGAGAAACAAATTTACTAAAACACTTTGAAGTCTGCCAGACAAACTTGATTTTTTTAATAGTAATACAAAATTAATGCATAGAGAGCAGAAGATATACTGTCATATGTCTGACTTTTAGCCATACACATATTTTAGCACTGGGCTTAAGGTGTTCTCAATTAAGTTATGGAGACAGTTTCTACCTTGCGCTGTGGCTGCAGTAGAGGACTCATAACTCTGATTCTCTAAATTCAGCCTTAATTAGAAGCTGCTCCTGGATTGTTGATTAGCCTTTCTTCTCCCATCACCAATGTGTCAAAATTCTGTTCCCAAACTTAAATCAAATTGGAAATGAACTATCATGTTGACTGAAATGAAGGGTGATGACAAACAATGAAGGGTAATGATAAACAATAACTTTGAAGGGAGGCATTTAGTGCAGTACACAAAGATTAGTATTACTTCTGATCTCATTTAATAGCTTCAATAATGAGCTAGAAGAGGGAGTAAATGGTACATTAATGAAATCTGCAGATCTATTAAACTAGGAGGAGCTGAGCACGCTGCTGAAAATGGAGAAATAATTCAAGGGTTCTTGGGAAGATTAGAAACACAGGCAGAATATTGCAATGCGATTCCATTTAGCAAACAGATGAATAATATTTTGGTTAAAAAAATCAACAGATGGTAACAGGTAAAAATCTAGAGAGCTGTAATGCTGGAAGAGATTTAAAATTAAGAACATCAGGAAAACTAGGCAGGAATCTGTAACTGAGCAGTAGATATAAACTGTGAAATTTGGGCAAAACTATTAAAGAATAAGTAAACAAGTAATGACCCATCTTAAAGCAGCTCTACAACCATCAGTTCTCTTCTGTGTGTAGCATGGGCACTGGAAAAACAGACTATCAGTCAGATGGTTAGAAATTTTACAGCTATGGAATTTTTTCCAGGAAGAAAACTTGAAAGTAAGCCATTCATATAACAGAGTGTTGTCCTCCATAAAGTGAATGACATAACAGTGAGCCACTGGCTAAAAAAAGCCCATTAAAAAGCCCAAGACTGAAGAAATAAAATATTCTCCCACTGCTTATGGTAATTGCATGATGCAGCATGAATTTTTTTATATTCCTGAGGAAACTGCCGATGTAATGCCAGCTGCTATGAGCTTTCCAATATCAGATATATGTGCACAATATCTTGGAGACCTAAAGCTACTTGTGAGAAAGTTAGTTGCATTTGGGGAGCTCACACAAATTAATCTTGCTGGGAATAACTCTCCACAAACTATAGAGGAGGGCCAAACTAGTGTTACATCACTCCCTGTACTAGAAAAATCTTGGCAATTCAGCACGGCAACAGCATTAGGATGTATAGTATGTTTGTAAAGTGATAGTCCATACTGGTCATCAGCTTTCAGAAGTCCTGGATAGTTCTTGGATGTTGAAGGCAATTGTCCTTTATTGCTGAGTGCCTCCATACAGTATTTTTTAAGTGGGCATGTCTGCTCAGAAGTTTGTCACTGTCACTACATTGTGACACAACACTGAGTGCACAGAGCAGGGCCTTGATCCACAGCTTTAAATTTGCACACTTCAGTAGAAAACCTGGCAAAAGCCCTTCCATGTACAACCATGCTCTATTCATTTGTATCTTGGCATGTCCTGCTGTTCCCCACTTCTGGATCACTCATCTTTTAGGTGAACAAGCTAAAAAACAATGAGCCATCATGCAAAAATATCAGGATAAAAAAAGGAAGAGGTATATGTATGAAAAACAACACAAAAAATACCAGAAGTATAGGTAGGCCCTCTGGTCCCTTGTGAATGCATTGCTGAGACAGCACCCTTTCACTGGTGTTTCAGGGAGAGCTAACTACATTTTCCAGAAACTGAGAGTTTCAAGATGTTTGCAGAGCTACCTACAGGCAAACCTGCTTAATACGACTTTGCCAGGAAAATATCTGCTGCAACTTACTAGATTGGCTGCAACTGGTTAGAAAGACACATCTGAATGATTTTAGCTAAACTTGTTAGCATTTTTATAATAGAAGGCAAAGTCTCACGTTTAAAAATGGCACAATTTCCCTATTTATGCCATGAATCTGTAGGCTATTTTGCTACACAGTTAAATATTCAAAATCATGTACATAGAATCTTCACTGCACATACCTAGTTCTGCTTTAAAATCAGTATGCCTCATTTTTTACACTAGGTACACCGAAATCCCAGCACCTCATCCTCTGGAACATAATTTCAGTGCCCATAACTGGAAGTCAATTTTGGCTAATTGGAAAATGTAGGCCCAGTATCTGTTTGTTTCGCTGTTTCTGAAACTTCTCCCTTCTTAACAGGTTTACCCTTAGAAACTTGTTGTATTACTTGGTTTTTATTGCTGAAAGGTTATATACGTGATGTCTATATTATTCTCCCATTCTAACATTCACAACTTACATATTTCCTAGCACAGGAACGTTTTTTCTTTCTTCTGACCCCACATGCCAGCAACAAGACAGCAGCAGCCCCTGTTACAGTGCAGTCCAGGAGGCAGAGGTGTGTGCTGATGTCACATCACATGATGGGGGGTTAAATATTGCTGAGATGTTTGAATGCTCACAGGCACAATATCCATGCAAATCACTAACCAGAGCGAACCAAATTTGAAAGAAAACTGACATTTGTGAGAACACATGGCTGAATTGGTGCTGCAACATGATAGAAAGCCTGAAAAGCTGCTGCAAGTACCATATTAGGCACCAGAGAATATACTTGAAGGAGACATTACAGATGCTGGTACTAAGGGAAATGCTTCAAGCAACATCCATAAGACCACAAAAAAAAGTGAAAATCAACACCATCACATAAACCTGTTTTTAAAACTGAATTATCACAGAAGCACTTTTTTTTTCTTCATTTATATCCAGGTTTTCTCACCAAAACACTAATAACCTAAAAAAATTCTTAACGATTTTTACTGCCTTTTTTTTTTTCTTTCAAGGTTTGGGATTTGGTGGATTTTTTTTTTTGGTTGGTTGTTTTTCTGGGTTTTTTAAGATAATTTTTATTTATTTTAATACAATCACAGAATAAACCAGGAACGGATTCTGCCCAGACCAATTTTATATTGGGGATATATTGACAAAACAAAATTATTTCAACATTTATAATATGTATAAAGTCCTGCAGAGTCCCACTATTTGTTTTCAGAATTAGCTGGAAATAGTGCAAGTAGTTTCTATAGCACTGAAACTGTATCCTTCATTTTCTTTTCCTTCCAGAAATGCTGTTTCTCATGTCAGTGACTATGACTAATGACATTGACTATGACTTTAGCAAATATGCTTGAAAACCTTCTTCCACCAGTCAGGATTAAGAAATCCCATTATATTAGTGCATTTACATAAAATTCACTTCCCTGTATCAGCAATATAGAACCATCTACTATCAAATGGCAGCACACTATGAGAGGCAGTAGTTGATATTACTTTTCAAAAGATTTGTGCTACACCATTATCCTGTAAATATTTTTTTCCTTTTGCAAGAAATACTATCCATTGTACTCCTCATTTTTATTCTGCAAAATAGTAGTGAGTACTATTTCTTGCACCTGGAAAAGGAGATGTACAGCAGTACTTTAATTTGACACAGTAATTCAAATACCTATTTGAAATTCAGTAAATACAGGTTATTTTTCAAACAACTTGAGTTTTATACATACATATGTACATATATATTCACACACACATATATAGTCTTCCAAACAGTATTACAGATGGGCAGTGATGTCTCAGGACTATGTTATTCTGGAAATATCACAAAACACGTACCTGACTCTGAAGCTAAACTAATAGAATAAAATGAAAAAAAAAATCAATACAACTGTTTAACATAGCTTTCTATTTCTTGATTTCAGCACATAAATAAAAAAAAAGACTAAAGGATACAGTAGGCATAATGGGGCAGCACTGACCTTTCTACCATCACAGATATTGTCTCCTTAATAAAGAAGTCACATGGATAAATACTGTGTCTCATTCAATTTAAGCTCTTTATATCTTCCCTCATATTTTAGCTTGGTGCAGAGTAAACTGAACAATGGCATAGTGTAGATTAAATCATACACATTCTTCCCCTTCTGATGAAATATTTCAGAATTTTATAATCACACAACAAAAAAAAAAGTGGAGTTTATGGGTAAGCAAGTCTATTTTTAGATTGAGCTCCTTTGATTCTCTCTTAATTGCCCTTCAGACTAAACTGGTGAATAGACCTAGCAATGGTTGTTGTATGAAAGCTTTTGGCTGCTGAGTGATCAATATCCCATAGGAGGCAATAGTTAGAGCTCTGAGGATGTGGATATTGGGCACACAATGCACACTGAGGTCTTACAAATATTTCTGGCTCCTCACATTCCCATGGAAGTCTGTAGAAAAAATTGTGTTTATGTAACTAAAAGACTACATCATGATCTATGGCACAGACTGGGGTAGGGGAACAAAGGCAGCCTTCTATTTTCTAGCCTTTGAAAAGCAGATTTTGTGAATTACCACTTTTTAGCAGAATACATATAGCAGCTTACTGAATGTATTTAAAATCTGTCCAATGGTGGTGGTACTACCTACATCACTCTCCCCCCAGTCTGAACCAAGGCAAGAAGTTGTAGCAATAGAAAGCTGTTACCTTTTATGTGGACCGTGCCACTGGTTGCAGTTATTTGTTTCCTTGCCAAAGAGTCAGTAACTTTATATTGAGTTCCAGGTTCTCCAGCAGACTGTGCTCTACTGATTACCAATTATTTTATGCTCTCTTTCTGGCCTGTATTCATGATCGTAGCCTCAGTTTTGTTTTGGTTTGTTTTTTGCAATTTTTTTAAAACACAGCCTTTGGCAGTAGCAGGAGAATGGCAGGGGAACTTCTGTTGGGCCTCCAAATTCTAGCATGGAGCCAGCTCCATCTCTGTAGGAGCAGTCCAATCCAGTTAATGCAAAGAAGATGATAGAGGCTGAAGCATTCTCAAAGACAAAGAATCTTTGGCAGATTACACAACCAAACTAACAAGTTCTCCACTGAGCTTATGCAATGTGTATTTCTTCTCCAAGGCTTATACTGGCTCCAAATTTATGGAAGCTCAATAGATAGGGCAAGAGAGATAAGCTGACAAGCATGTGCCATTGGTGTCCCAATTTTGATTCACTCCTCAGTCCGTGTTTGGAGGTACTAAAGCTATCTTGTTTTCTTTCTGCAAAAATCTCATGCTTCAGATGCCTCTGATCCATACCACCCATACAAATGTGAGACTGAAAAGAAAAAGGCAGCCAGGCTTGTGGCCTGAAACAATGAAGAATAGATGCAATGGTTATTAGACATCTTAAACGACATATTTGCAAGGGTCCAGTTCTTGATTAGCCTGAGTCAGGTTAAAGATGCATTTCTCAATAACCAGATGAGTGTCTTAAGCAGCACATATTGGTTATCCTGTGCTGAACTTAAAAATGCCTCTTTTTTTTTTTTCTTTTGCATCCTGGGTATCTTTTTGATAAAAAGTGTACCATAATGCTGCATTCTGACAAAATAACTTGGTTCTAAATCTCAGTTTTCAACAGTAAGGAAAAAAATTAAAAGTCTTAGTAATTTCTTTTCAGACCTCATCTTTCCATGCTCACTGTTTTCCTCCTTTTAAACATCTTAGTCCAGAATTCCCCAGAGTACAGGGGAAAAAATACGTTCTATCACACTTCCACAAGTAGAATACCAACAGGTTTCCATTTTGGACTCTATATGGACACGGGCTCGACAAACAAAATCAACACTAGCTTTCCATTAGTCGTTGACAGTTGAATCAGGTTTTAGCTTTCACCAAAACAAAATATTTAATGAACAGGAATAAAATAAAAAGAGGAGAAAGTAACACATGAATGTTATCAAAATTTTTTGCCCATCAAAATATTTTTTTTCATATGACTGTAACTGATATTTTTAAAGCTACTTATGCAGTCTTCTTTCAACATGGCTGAACTTCCACTATGTCGTAGGATGTTAACAGGTATTGCAAAAGGGATTTGAATTTTTTATTTCACTTTCCTTCTCCCAGTCAAGATTAGCCAACTCCTCATAAACATATGCTATGTATAAGATTTCTAAGGGTCTTCTAAATGCTGCAGGTTTGGTATTTTTCCTGCACCTACAGAACATATCCCTGGATTGATGCCTAGAACAGATCCAAGATACGTATCTTTCATCATGCTTTGTGTCATGTGCTATTGGTTATAGAGCTTGCAAATGTTATCCAGCTGGATTAGTGCCTTAACCACACCTTTGCTGTTCAAAGAGAAGGTTTAAAATGAACAAAATCTTTGTTCTCCTACAATAGTTCAGTGAGAATGTCAGCATGACAGAACAAGCTGGGAACACTTTCTTAAGAGAAGACCTTGTGATTGCTGTAACTTCCGTTTATCACTATACCTGTTTGTTTTCATGGGATACTTTATAACCATTAATTTCTCTAGGCACTGGTTTGTTGTCTGTTTAAAAATAAGGTGATACTAATTTGAAACTTTTCAGTTTTCTTACCTTGAATGTGCTGAGTTTTCAAATGAGAGGTGTTCACAGATGAAACAATGGAAAGAGAGCACAATACGTAGAGAATAACACTGCCAAAAGACAAAGAACCCTTAAAAAAAAATATATATATATATATACCCATACCAATTGTTTCCTGCCACAATACTGGAAGCATTCAGTGCAAAAAGACTATAGTACTGTTATGCACAGGTCTTTCTCTGTCCCTAGAAAGACACTACACAAGAGAAAAGAGCCCCAAATGAAAAGAGAAATGATTTCTCAAAAGCCACACAAAAGATCAATATCAGGATTAGGAAAACATTTAGATCTTTCATTAGGCATATGTCTTTTTCAGAGGACAATACCTATCTATATCTTCTCACATCTACTGCAGAATTACCTGGCACTGAGCAGGTAATTTCTGAAAAGCAAAGGAAACATGCAGATGGATGTTTACTTTACAATATATAACTACAAAAAATGTAAAGCTAGAAGTTTTTTGTTAGCTTTAATTGTCTTTAATATTGAGGTATACACTGAAAGCAAATATACAGTTCTGCTTTGTTCTGGTAAGCATGTCTGTTGAAATGCTCAACAGAATTTGAAATTTCAAAAACTGACATTAACAGAGCTTTGTAACTGAAATGTTAAGATGTAAGAAAGAAGACCTGAAACCCAAAACGACAAATCTCACCTCTGCCCTACTCTGCAGTAACCTGCATGTACTGCTGAGTGAATGCTGAAATATATTTTTTCATCCATAACTTTGCAATGGCAAGTTTCCTGTACTAAATTTACTTTGTATCTTAAAAGTTTAAAAGTTGAATGATTGCCTGTTAAAGTCAATACTACAGGATCTCAGCTTCTGTGGAGAAAGAAATATTAAAGTCATGTGTTCAGTACACAACTAACTCAAATACGAACACTGTAATGACATTAGAGATTACCTTTTTATTATTCAAATTTTTCCTGTGAATCTGTAAGGCAAAGAGGTGATTTTATAAAAGACATAATTATAGTTGCTTTTGAAGAGAGTTGTGATCACAATCTACTAAGAGGATGGATAAGTATTTGGCTGTGGGACTAGAATTTTAACAGAAGTGACAAACCTATCTGGAAATAATAGCTTTTCCATTGGACAGAATCAAAAAACTGCTATGCCTTTCCATTGTGGTTTATCTCTGTCACTGCCCATCTATAGCACTTTAAAATTTATCCTCTTAACAATCATTAAAGCTTGAATAATATATTTGCATAGTTATTCATCACTAAGACAAATGAAGGAAACTTTTGTTTTAGGCTGGGAAAAACAAAAAACTGTTTGGTTATTTGACTGTAATTCACAGAATTCTATGGAGTATCACTATTATCCCACTCACAGCATTTGAAACTTGTAACCTCCCATGAGCTCACTTATTCTGCTCACTTCTGCAGGCACTGTGTCTCTTTATGATTCCTTGACCATTGTGCAACCTCTCCTGGGTGGGTGCTTGTCTCCCATGCAATGTCACTGCATCATTTAGTGAGACAAATGCTTGCATGCACTTATTCTGAGACAGGAACCTCATCAAGAGAGGAGGAAATAATCCAAGCTTTCAAACACTGGCAATTTCATAATTTCATTTGTTTCTTAAAGCTCTGCTTCTTTCCACACAAAGTCCATACCTTTTAAAAAAAAAGACAGCTTGGATAATCTGTGTAGGTCTACCAAATAGGAACAGACTGGTAAAAAAGCGCTGAAAATAAAATGTCTATACTAAGTGTTTTCTGAGATAAATTTCAAAGTCGTCAGATATGAGTCTTGCTTAAAGCTCCGTAAGAAAAAATCCACAACTCTTCATGTAAGGAAAAGCAAACTGTTACCTCACTTAAGATCACAAAACTGGATGATCTTTTTCCCCCTCAAACTTAGTAAGTGAACTAGGATAAAATTGACCTTTGGTCAATGATCATATCTGAGAAATTTCAGCTGTGAAGGTGAAAGTTTGGCAAAGTCATAAATAGCTGAAAAGGACAGAAAGGAAACATTAAAAAAACCTATAAATGTCACTATGCTCTCCATCTGGAATACCATTGCTAGTACTTTTACAATGCAGTACAGACAACAGACTAAGGTGATCAATGGAACAACAATCTGTCTTAAAAATCTGTCATAAAAAAGAGGAAAAATATCATGAAGATTAGAGATGAGATCATGGATCATCCAGAAGACCACCTGCTGAAGAGGAAGACAAAGAAGAAAAGAAAGTCTGTTTTAGCCAGCTTCAGTTTCTTGCTGGACTGACCCTTGAACCACTAAGTCATCAGTTTCCAAACATTCAGTTTTACTGGCCAATTACTCAGCAGAACATGACATGATCAATGATCTGAAAGTTTTCAGCTGGTTGTATTGATCAAATATATAAACAAAACACAACTGTCAGCTGCTTTGACTTTACTGCTGATGAAGTGATGTTTAAAACAATTAATGAATTAATGCTCAAACACAGATGAAAAAAACCATAGCTTATATAAAAGAGCAAAAATGTTTACTACTGAATTAATTAATAATTTGCCTTATAATTGATTTTTTTAATTGTTTGACTGGCAAAACAGAAACGTGAGCTATAATTACCAGCTACCTAGAATAGCTCTTTTTTCTTTTTGGATTTCTGTTAATTATTGCTAAAGTGAAGGAAGCAGGATCACTGGTGCTGCCAAACTCCTCAAATTATTGGTGCTAAAAAAATAAATATCAGAAAATGCAAATTATTACAAAATGTGAAGGTTGATTACTTCTTGTAAAAAAACAGGCAGGTGAGCAAATGCTATGAAATGCTGAGGCAAGGCTGGGGCACACAAAGGAGTTATGGTAAACGAATGAGCTTCCAGGTGTCGGCTCAGCTTGGGTAACTAGTAATATTTGCACTCTTAGCCTGGAGCAAATCTGAAGCAAAAGGTGTTAGATAAATCTTCAGAGAAAACACCCTCTGTTAGCAGGACAAGCCCTAAACAAGAGTCAAAGTTTGCAAAGGCACACCACTTTATGAAGAACAACTTACTTCACTCCTCCTTGACCTACTCTGAAAATAGGAACAATATCAACTTTTAAAGGCAGTAATTTAATTTCCCTCTGACAGCAACAGAATGATCCAGGACTCAGTACTACCTTGCCTTTTCAGAAGAAGTGTCTATAAAACAGGGGTTGCTTTCAAAAAGAGACTTGGAGTCGAATTCATTATTGGTCTCCTGGAAAATGTAATTTATGTCTTGCTTAGCCAGGTAAGATGGGAGGCAATCTAGCTGTTAGAAAATAAGAAGCTGAGTTAAAGAAAATGGAAGGGGAAAGAATTAAGCATGAAAAGAATACTATTTAAGGAAAGGGTGAAAACTGAGAGATTAATTTACTGTTAGTTCCATTTTATCTCTTGTAAGTACATTTTTTTAATTCTTTAAATCGAAGTTCTTCTGCTCTATGTGTATTGCCATTATTTCCCTGGAATTGAAAATGTCTGTTTTGTTCAGCAAGTGCATGTTAGAAATCTTGGGCTATTAAAAGATGGTGCCAATGTTAACTATTATACAAAGGATTAAATCTTAACTAAGTAGTATTAAAAAGTGACTCTATAAACCTTCAGGTTATTGGTACTTAAAGATTTTTCAAAGAAAAGAAGACCAATATGAGGGATTAATAGTTCAGGTTATGCAAAATCCACTTAATCAGCATGGCTAATTTTAGCTTTGACTAAAGCTGCTGGCAACTATGTGTATTTTGCTTTGGGGCTTTACTTTTGAAGAGAGTGATGAATACATTTTTGAGGTAAATTTATCTTAACTGAAAGTCTACCTAATGCTCTTTAATTGCTGAAAAAGTGATTTTAATAGCATTTGCATTTAGGAGAGGAAGAAGATCTTCAGCTGTGCCTCTTTAAGATCCTAAAATAAGCCTTTTATTTTCACATTTATATAATATACTGCTTGACTATAAAACAGGTGAATTTTATAAACAATACAGTCATCAACATGGGCATTGTTTATGAAGAAATAATTGTTCTCCTGATAGTACATACTCTATTCAGAGAAGAGCCTAGGAAAACTGGAGCATACTCTGAAGACATGAATACAATGACTTGCCACACTATCTAGGGCATAAATGCTGAGAATGAGGGTCTTTCATCGACAAATGCTACCTAAGCAAGGCATCTGTGCATCTGCACAGTGTCAGCTCACGCACCCCAGGCATTTTAAACCAGAAATATAAACTTGCTAATACCTACAGCACTTTTACCTGGCTCCAAAATCACAAAGGATTAGATCATTCAACATGGATTAAATGGAAGTGGATTAAATGTGTTTATGTTCTTAGCTTAAACCAAACTATATGAATACAAACTTTACGCTTTCTGTCCTGTGAGAGTCAGATAAAATCTGACTGCATCTTAAACTGGTGGGGTAAGGAGTTGAGAAAGCAAGGGCTGGGCATTTGGTGAACTCAACTTCACAAGGTTGTCAAAATCTTGTGGGAGGAGCTACCCTTTATACTACGAAAATAAAGAGCCATGGTCATAATTCCACAGTGGATGACAAAGGGCTTTATCTAGTGGAAAAAGTGGGTAAACCTAGTAAAATTACACTATTGATTTACAATTATGTGAAATGTGAAATTTGGACGTGTACCTATGTTAGCACACTGCAATTATTCACACAAACAAGGTAATGTTATGTTAAAACATATGGCAAGATCCTAGCATACTAGTATAGAATAATTTAATTTATCATAAATTGAAGTCTCTTTAGCTACTTTCAATACCACTTTTTCCTGTGTCATGAATTAATTTATTAACTGAAATTCATGCAGCTTTGCTTCCCTATACCTGCTGTCATGGCCTGAGAAGGTCATCCCACCTTCCCCCTTCTCTTAGGATTTTCATAGCACTTTTTCAGTGCAACCTGTTTATCAGCTAGGATCATAAGGCGTGACATACTGGATTAGATTCAGTGCATCCAACTATGTGAGTATTCTGTGCGTAGCAGTGATCAGCATTTTCAGAAAAAAGCACATGAACTTCCAGTGAGCAAATGAACTTTCTCTCAGCCTATGCTAAGGGCTGGAGAAGGCTTAGGCACTGTGTACCAAAGCTGACAATTGCATGTAATTAAGTCAGTTCACTCTATCTGAAATTAGGCAAAGTGAGTAACCGAACAAAAGGCACTTTGGGGAAACACGGAATCTCAACCTGTCAGGAGTGATGCTTTTCCTTCCAGTAGAAAATTTATTCTGTACTGAAGGTTGTGATTAGCTCCATGTACTTACAGAGGCTGAGTTTCAGCTAACTGGTTGATGTGCTGTTAGCACTGTTATTGTGATAGCAGTTGCGCAATTGACTAAAGAGTCACATAAATATTTGGGTGACAAGCTTGTGCTGGTTTTGGTGCTGCCATGGCCACATCGATATACACAGCTGTGTCACAGATTGCCTCTCCTACAGGCAGTATCTGCAAGGGCTAGAGTTACAGCGTTTTTTTCAGTGCATGTCTTGGATATATGTCCCACCAGAAGCCATACGTCCCTCCGTGGCCATGTCAGAAATGCTGTCTTCCAGATTGCAAATGGCAGTTAGATTGACTGGGCTCAATGAAACTGAGATAATACATATTGTACTCTTTCCCTTGGTTAAATGTCATCCAGTAATACAATTCTGCCTTTTTAACATCTTCCTGCTTCTGCCATCTAGTCTTATGCAGATATTGTCTTTGATTCTTGGTTTAGATAATTGCTTGGAAGACCACTGCATGGTACTCTTTGCTACACCTCAGAATAAGCTGTACCTTTTTGATTGGAAAAAAATTGTTGGTAGGGATTTGTAGGGGTTATGTCTTTGAAATGAATGATACTAACAGTTCGGTTAACAATCTTCAAAGTTTTAACTTTTCCTTTTTTTCATTGTAGACTAGCACTTGGAGAACAGTAACTCTGAGCAATAAGGATCTGAGCCTGAAATTTCCTATACAGCTGTAATTCAAATTTCTTCACCTTCAGAGAACTACACAGCCCCTGTTGCCTTATACAGTTGTTTTTAGTTGCTTTGTTTTTTTGTTTTTTTTTTTTTAAGGCATTCAGAAAGGGCATATGTATAATTATCTTAACATTTGTTATCTTGCTTTGCATTCTCACTTACACTCATGTGACCAAATGCATTTCTGTAGGGTAGATCTGAAACACACTTTAAAACTTCGAGAACTACTCATCTGTATGTGTTACTACATAGATGTTTATACTGCAGCTTCTCAATTTAAAAAGGAAAAGATTACCCTTCCATATGCTCTAGAAAACATTCCTAAAAATGTATTTTGAGCTATATGCTCTGATCAGACCTCCCTATATCAGAGCCTGGTAGGGTTTTTTTCATTGAAAGTATTGTTACTTATGAATAAATTTATTTAGGTATGCTATAACAAATGGTTTTAGTTTTACAGTAGAAGTTAAGTATCTATATCCATTATAACTCACAACGAAGAATTGTAAACTTTTGAGGCTATGTAAATCTCTGTACTCTTCACTATGCTGCTTCAAAATACCAATGTCTAAAGAAAGGCTGACAATTACCTGGAATGTAATTTGAAAACATGCCCGGCACATTGCTTCCTCTAAAGAAGAGGTAGTGGTATGTGGGCTTCTTAAAATGCCCTTACTGCTTGCTGAGAGTAACTTAAAAGATCTCATGTCTTCTGTTTTCACACTGAATCAATTCCAGCCATGTGAGCCTCCAAGAGCAGCAACTCCACAGTCACTCTTATTTACTGTCTATTCCACCCATCATAAGCAAAATTTCCCCTCTGTATATGGCATGGACCCTTTATTTTGCTCTCAGCAAGCAGTACTTGCAATCTAATATGTATTTGTATGCTGTTAAAGGTTGCTGTCATTCTTTTCTATGAACTGAACATGTCTACATAGAAATTGAGTTATAAGGGGAAAAAACCCCTAAATCCATCCATTTTTATTAGGTATTTTACACTCTTAAATTTATGCTAAGACAACATTGTGATTGTAGTAGTACCCACATTTGAGGTAGCATTCATCATGAGGGAGAACAAAGTTACCTCCATCTTTGCATCCTTAGATGTGATACTTACCCTGAAAAAAACCCAGCGAAGTAATTTTCTACTATTTAAAATATAAGCTCATAACTTTTTAACCCCAATCTATTTAATGATATTTTATCCTTGCCCTTTTTAAAATTAACTATTCAAGTCGTGTGATACTTGACTGAAATGAGAAGGTTCACTGCTTATAAGTGCAAAGCCATGCTGGGGAAGTCAGAAGCAATTTTGCATTTATTTCAACTTTAATGCAATCTGGATTATATAAAAGGTGTAGAAATGACTGTAGCAAAAGTTTTACTGACGAGGGTTTTATTTGTGGCATATATACTCATTATACTTTAAAATAAACACTACTGAAGTCTATGTGCAGACAAAATCAACTCTTTAGCAATTAATAGTATTTGCTTTCTCTTATATAAAAAACTGTTCATTGCATCTGCCTATTCTCTGTGCTCTGCATTTCAGTCTTTTTTTTTACAACTAATGTCTCCTTTCAACGTTATATTTTTATTCTAACACTAAAATACATTTGTTGTGTTTTATTGTCAGATTTGATTAGCTCACCTGCTGTTCAGGTGTGTGCTACCCTTCTTAACTTGGAAAGGTTGTCTCATAAAAATCTGCAAAACTACCTTGATAGTCATCCTTTAAAACTTCTAAATATGTTCCTTTCCTCTAACTGCAATGAAAAGTCTTGACAATGATGAGGCAGCTGATGTTCCTGCTACAATGGCTGTCTGTAAGTCTAACAAAGAGCCTCACTGATACCTTGGGATCTCATATCTCTATCACCTATTGCCTCTTAGCACATCAGCTTTTGGGACAAGAACAAGCTTCTGTATCCTTAAAAGCTAAAACATTCTCTTAGTTGTCAAAAAACATAGGTGGCCATACCTGCCAACAGCATGACTATTTGCTGTGGTAAAAACAAATAAATAATCATAAGAATCTTTGTTAGCTTTTATAAAGAAAAGAGAGCAAAAGATCCCAAAGATGTGTATTGCCAGTAGACATCTTTTTTCATTCAGTCAAAACAAAAAGGCATAAACATTTAATGAATCCTGTGATTTTAGACGAATGGACAGAAATACCAGTCAACAGAAGCAACGTCAATAAATAAATTTGAGATAATCCTGCAGCAACCAAAGCTCTATTTAGATATGCTTTGGAATATTTAATACATCTAAATAAAGCAACTCAGCTGTGTAGCAGAAAACTGATGCTGATGTAAGCTATTCTGGTGCTGGCATAGAACCAAAATGGCTGTCATTTTTGCTGGTCTGCTCAGTTTCTTTATTTAGGTGTTTCTTACATGAGATGCTGTTTTATGGGGGTTTTTTGACTGAAGAAAAAAATCCCTTCATGTCTAAATGGAGCTGTGTAAGATGTTTGATCGTGCAAAGTGTTTTTGATCTACTCCCAGCTATCAGCTCAACTGGAAAAGTTTTTCAGTGTTTGATTTATTTACCCGTGTGCTCATTTTGTGCTGGTTCTATTTAATCCAACTTCCTTTTAAGAATGCCATGTGCAACCAGGATCAGTGTTTTACTAATATCAAGGAATTCTGTCTAGCACTTTTGCTTTGTGCATTCATTATTTCATCGAAGAAACCAATTAGTTTGGTTTCACTTGATTTATGCTTTTTTCAAATGTGTTACCGATTTATCACTGCATTTTCTTCAACCTGTTTACATACTGATTGCTCTTGCTTTACTAATTGTTCTAGTTGTTTGTCAGATATGGAAGTTAAATTTAGTGGCCTATAATTCTTCTTCATTTTTCCTCAACCTTCACTTATTCTCTTCTTTTAAACTGTAATATAATTTTAGCCTCCTCTTGGTTTCCAGAGGCAAGGAAACGCAGATGGATATTAAACTGAGCAGTAAGCAATAGCACGATGAATAAAATCTAGTTCGATTAACCAATGACTTAATGGGCAAAGGAGAAAGTTCTGCTTAAACAGGACTAGCAAGCTGCCTTCCTCCCTTGGCTCACAAGACCTGTTAATTCCTGTACTTCTTGTTTTCTGTGAGTGTATATTTCTTCAGGTTGTGAGGGACAGTGAAGTAAAATGTTGTCAGTTGTTTGTTTCGTATTTTCAGATATGAATCAGCTGAGATTAAAGTTCACTGTTTCAGCGAAACTAGAGCTGGGACTACAACATCAGTGCTAAGGCAGTATAGCAAGAAATAGACGGCAAGAGCCAAAAGTTACGCAATCTCTGGCTTTATGTGAGTGTCACGGTTTAACCCTGCTCACCACATAAGGCCCACACAGCTGCTTGCTCACTGCCCTGGTGGAAGATGGGGGAGAAAACTCATGGGTCGTGATAAAGACAGTTTAATGGAAAAGCTGCCCACCCAAAAAAAGCAAGGAGTTAATTCACCACTTCCCATGGGCAGTCAGGTATTTAGACACCTCCAGCAGAGCATGCTGAGCATGATGCCACAGGGTATGGAATATCCCTTGGGTCAGCTGGGGTCAGCTGTGCTGGCTGTGTCCCCTCCTGATTCCTTGTGCACCCCCAACCTCCTCGCTGGTGGGGTGGAGTGAGAAGAAAAGGCCTTGATGCTGTGTAAGGATAGCTCAGCAATTGCGAAAACATTCCTGCGTTTTCAATACAGGTGTCTAGATAGGACAAAGAACTGAAGGTAGATCTATAAACTAACAGACAGTGCAGTGGGCTCCTGATTCTCAATGTGCAGTAGCAGAAAAACAGAACACAGTAATTGGAAATATTGGTAAATAGGAACAAAGAAGTTATATGGCATTGATGAGGCTAGTATTGGAATAGTGTATACAGTTTTGTTTTTTAGGGGTGTTGAGGAATTGGAGGGGGTAGAGATCCACAGAAGGGAAGACCTTTGTATGACAGAGACGGCTTGGCTTTAAAAAGACAGAGAGGTGATATGATTTCAGTGTATTGATACAATTCCTGTGCATTAGATACAGAGTGCTGAATAATGCCTTTATACCAGTTTTTAAAAATAGCATAACAGATTTTTAAAACTGAAGGTGAACAGTCACTGGAAATAGATTACTAAAAGAAGCAATGAATTCTCTAGCTCTGGATGTTCTCAGAAATATCTTTCTAGGGAGCTTGAATCAGTTACAATCTACTAAGTCCAACATGGACTTGTGATGGCTTCTTATATGTTAGACTATATGATTCAACAGTTTCTTCTGACATTAATTTCAAGGATTCTTGACCCTTTCTCCAATGAAGTATCTCAGTTCTCTTACCAAAACACTCTGATGCCAATTATTACTCATAGCTAAGCAGTCTTCATCAAGGTCTACATGCAGTGTTATTGCAGCTTCTCACATTTGTTGCAGAGGACAAGGGACAGAGTCACTTTCAGATCATCACTGTGGGGATCATGATTCATTTAAACAAGAAAAGTTTCAAAAATTTTCAGTGTGACATCCGTTCCTGAGAGATGGTTATTTTGCAAACTAGAAATATGCAAATCCCACAGACAAAATTTGACTCACGGGTTTTAATGAACTGCT
This sequence comes from Ifrita kowaldi, assembly GCA_013398055.1. Classification (NCBI taxonomy): domain Eukaryota; kingdom Metazoa; phylum Chordata; class Aves; order Passeriformes; family Cinclosomatidae; genus Ifrita; species Ifrita kowaldi. The sequence continues at coordinate 371,424 of VZRS01002391.1, forward strand.
GAATGTCAGTTCCTTCAGCCAATGGGGATTGCTTTTCCTACACAAATATGTGATATTTTATTATCTTTATTATCTCCAGATAATGCTAATTACACTGGAAGAGGATCTTTAAAATTGCTGTTAGCAGAGAAGCTTGGCAGAATGTGATTCACAGGTATTAAGAGCACCTAGTAACTAGATTCTAAATGAAACAAATTCACTCAGTCTTTAACACTAATTTTAACGGAAAAATATGAAACAAAGATCAGATCTGCTGGGAAAATAGGCAACCTTTTAAATTAATGTTCCCTGAGCCACAATTAATTTAGATTTAATAGGACAGTTAGTGTACATTATGTGAATACTGATTATTAAACACTCACCAAGGATTAAAAGTTATGTAATAGATTCCTAACAGTGAAATTGATATGGTCCTATTGCATTGCCATAATACTCTGCAAATATGTTTTAGTATGTAGCTGCTATTTGTTTAATATATAATAACTGCTTAATGAAGTCTAAATTAAATACTTGAATCTCAATTGCCTGGGAAGTACAAAAGACAACTTGAAATACGTTTACTATGCTGCATTATCACGATAAAATCACACTGTTTTGAAAACAACAAAAAAGGGCAGCAGTCTGAGGGGCCTGCTTGAACAAAAAGTTTTCCCTGGATAGTTTCACTGCCAAAACTCCCAAGGAAGTGCCTAGATGTCAGGATGATTAAGTACCCAAAGAGCAGAATCCAGAAATTTTGCTGAGGTTGACATCAAAATGCATTGTTTCCCCCATTTCCTTCTGTCTTGGGAAGAAAACTTTTAATGAGGTATTAATTGCTATTTATTATTATGCTTCCTATTGCTCCGTTTTTTATGCCTTGCGATTGTTTACCAGAACTATAAGTAATCCTATGGATAAAATGTACCGGGAGAAAAGATCAGTACAAGTCTCACTGCAGATTGTTTAGACTGTGGTTTTATTTAGAAATTGAGGGTGCCACAGAGATCACTTCTTTAATGATACAGCTCTGCAACCAGACAGGCAGCTATAACCTACTGCTGTGGCTCCACCTGCTGAAAGGTACGGGTTTGAGTTCCGAAGGAGTGCCACACTAAGGCACGGTGCTTCTCCCACCCCCTGACTGCTTTTTTTTGCATCTCTGCGTGATACGGCTGTGCCATGTGTCTGTGTACCACACACAGTGTACGTGCATCTCGGGTACTCAACAGCAAGGATCCCAACCTCTGTGTCAAATGCAGCATCTTAATTATTGTCATCAATGTGCCTGAAGTAACTCCTGCTCCATCGCTGTGGGTACACCTATGAGTCCAGAGGAGCTTGCTGTCATCCTCCCTTTCTGCTCTTCTGACTATTGCCCAGGCCTGGCTCAGTCCCGCAGGATATTGTTTGAGCTACAGTCCTGTATCAGTGTGGGACTCAGTTGTCACTTGCCTCCGGCCAGTGTACTCTTTTCTATTTTTGTTATCACATTAGCCTTTTCCCTCCTGTTTTTCCACCTAAATTTTCTGCCTGAGTTTGAGATATCATGCAGGGAAGAAAAAGAAAATCTCTTGCTTCAGGCAACACTATACAGCCAATAAATTTGGGACTTTTCTAGAGTTAATATTCTGTAAAATCTAAGGTGAAAAGATTTGGAAATGAAAGAAATACTTCAAAGTATTCCTCTTAAGGAAGTTTAACTTCTGAACTGTTTGAATTGCTTAAGCATCAGACACCTTATTTTTCACATGCATTCTTCACACAACAGTGCAAATCCCCATCTATCTACCTAGACGTAACCACCACCACCTTGGAACACCATCACCTTCTTTTAAGCCATAAGCACTGCTACGTTAGTAATGAAGTAGTACAGGTTTTGTTTTCCATACTGATTTTTCCCCACAATTCTGAGTACTTACATTATAACCTTTATTGAAGTATATAACAAACTATGACATGGAGTAGAACGAAAACTATTTTATTTCCATTTTTATTAGTAGATTATTGCCTGGAAGCCTGTAAGTACATTAAAGCTGAGTAATGTGCCTAACAGATGAAAATATTTTCAGAAGGGGATGAAATGACAGTTACACATTTTAGAAAATTTTTAATGCTAGGTTATATGGAAACTGTATTTATCTCTTCATCTTCCATGCAAATATATATTTTTATAGCTTTATCTTTATTTTTTACGAGAAATGATGTAAGGCATATAGAAAGTCAAAACGTTTCAAAATTGTATGAAACAATTATTTGAAGGCTAAATACACAGAAAGTGGTGATGGAATTTATATGTTAAAAAGAAACATTGTACAACATATTTTACCTATCTTCGAGCCGTTCATATTGCTTTCTAAAATTTAGTGATGGAACTGTAGTTCAAAGTCAGTGCTCCATCTGCAATTATAGGCTAGAACAGCAGAAGAGGAGTGAGATCCCTGTGTGAGTGCTGAATCCACACAGAATTTTCCTTCAGTAATGGCAAAGAACATGAAAATCAAGCATGAAAATATTCAAGGACCGACTGTCCTTTCTGCAGAAGTGAATCTTGTGGTATTTCAAGTTTTAATACACAAAACTTCAGTGTCTAATTCTCACTTAATTTGGGATTTATTGATAACCAAACCCAGAGATCTCTAAATAAACAGCTTGGAGAGCTTTCTCCTTTTAAGCATTTCCAAAAAGTTTTCTGTAAGAAGTATACAAACTAAGCCAATGAATGTTTGGTATTCTGCCAAAGTATTCTTGAAATATGTCTGCTTAAAGAGCAACCAGGTAATGAGAAATAATGTTTCTCCTCAGGCTCCAAACGGAGGCTAAAAACTCCATTTTCCCCATTATACTACTAGAACTGAAGGTCTCTGACCCTTGACTGCAGTAAACTGGGGAGAGGGCCTTGCAGAGAATATCTTTGTGTCTGAGAACAAATGGAGAATGGCCAGCATGAAAAACATTAGCCAAGCACCTGGGAATACCTGAGTACTTCACACAGCAGAGCTTGGGGTAACTCAGTGCCAGAGGCAGGGGTGCAGTACTACAACCTGCAGCTGTGTAAGAAGTAGTTTTACAAAGGTGACTCTGCCTGCTTAGATTTAGTGCTTACCAACAGCAAGCCAGCATGTGTCAGCAGTTGTCATCACCTCCCTGTACTTGGAATATCAAATAACCACAGTATTGCAGACATAGCTGAAGGCAACCAAATGCTTCCTCTTTCTTGACAATTGCTGTAGCAAACAAAACATAACTGATGATGTCCCAATCCATGAAATGTGGTTGGTAAAAAAACTCTGTGGCAGTGAGAAAAAAAACCTGTAAGATATGAAGGTAGAGGTAGCCTGGGAGTCCCATGAGAGGAGAATTAGGGAGCAACCATTTCAGTGAAGGTGACGATAGTCCAGGAAAATGTGCAGGGATGTAAAATAATGGATGATAAAAGAAAAGCACAGGAGTAAGCAAAGAAAAGAAGCAGGATGGAAGACAGACATAATGTAAAAGTTCCTATTTATCTCTCTGACCTGAGGACAAATGAAGAACTTGAAATGCTGCCAAAGCTACCTTTATTTACACATAAACACCAATAAGAATTTACTTGCCTTCCCCTCTTTCCCACACCCTTCTTCTTATAAATACTGGATACAAAAAGTTAGTAATTAGTGGACTAGAAAGAAGGAAGGAAAAATTGTCCATTTCTGTGGTTTCCCTTCATAAAATTTGCCATTAGTACATGCAATTTTGAAAAGTAATTTAAAGTGAATGTACTAGTGGCAAATTTTATGAAGGGAAGGGAAACCACAGAAAAGGACAAAATATGCTTGTTGGCAGTCCGGAAGCAAAGGACATTCAAAAAAGTTCAAGTTACATGGTTCACTGCAAAGAAAGCATCACCAGCCCCACCAGCATTACCAACACTGGTGGAGAATGAGGGGATTGAGGGAAAGAAAGTTTGGAGATTTTTCAGTACAGAAAAAGAAGCAAAGTTTGCAGAAAGAAGTGATATTTTAAGGTAGCTTTACCCAGTAGGTTTTGTGAACAACTTGCTTCATTTTTTGCATCTATATCAGCTATTCTAATAAAAGATATTGCCTCCCCCTACAAACCTTGTCTTTCTTGAAGTTACATAGGATGGCTTACTTTGCTGCCCAGATGGGAGGTTTCACTCTCTTTCCTTGTTCCCTCCCCTCTTTTCAGCTCTGCCATTCTTTTAACCCTTTCCTGCATTGACTCAACTCAATAACCCAGCAGAAAACTAAACACACACAAAAAGCTAGCTTTGTCGTTGAGTTGAATCGTTTTATTGAACAATCAGGTAATCACAGCAGGTGGAGCAAGAATGAGGGCATATAACCTACAGGTAAAGGGGCTTTGGGAAGGTAGGAGCAACAGGAGTTTTTGGTTTTTAAAGCAGACATACTCTGTAGCTTTGTTCTTAAATCCTTAGATCAGTACAACTACAATGAAAGTAGTGACATAAGAAACTCGACAAAGGTATATTGCAGTTCAAAAAAACCCCAAACCCACACATGAAATTTGTTAAGGAACTCCTGCGGGACACATGTTTTGGATTAAGGGTTTTCCTGAGTCAATGTAAGAAAACACATTTTCAAATATTTGGCACAGAATGGAAGCTTGCAGTAATTTGCATGAAAGAGCAAAGATGACGGGAGAAGCATAAGCCTTCAAGAAGAGACTTTTGCTTGAAGCCTTCAAACTTTTTGAAAACAGGTGAGGAACAGTGGAATTAGATTCACTGCAGAAGCAATAAAACTAAGAAGAAAAACCAACAGAGAGCAAGACTTGTAGGTTTCCATAGTAGCAGTTTAAACAGAGGCATAATTCAAAATGGTAGTGTTGCAACTGGCATCCGAAGTTAGATATCTTAGTAGGGGTGGTTTCAACGGAGATGAAAGAACACAGCAAATATTTCAGAAACATCAAGGGCAAGTAACACACAAATCTATACATCAGAAGGAAAGGAATTGGACATGACAATAAGATGAAAAGCAGTAGCAAGAAATTTGTCTCTCCGGGACTTTAGGAAAATGGAGAATTACGATGGGTCGTGATCACAGACACCAGAAGCAACAGTGCACCATTTCCATCATCATCATCTTTAGATTATTGTGACCATGTGGATCATCTCACTGATACAACTGGTCAAAACATGCATTGCCACAAACACAAGACAAGGTAGAGAAGCAAGTACCTTCAGAAAAACACAAGAATGTTTCTTTCAGTAGCACTGAAGTGCAATCTTGATTAGCTATGCTGAAACTGTGGTGATGCCAAACCAAAATTCTGGTTGTATCAATAGACTAAACTGGCATAAACAACCCCCACTGCCAGAAGAGGCAGTTTTATGCCCTATCTCCATGCTGATCCAACACCCAGCACAAACATTCTATGGGGCTACGCAGAGAATTGGGTCATATTATTGATGCAGGCAAAGGTTCTGGGAAGAAGGTGGCAAAAGGCAAGAACTGTTTAAGCCAGCACTACTTCTGAGGGAAAAAGTATCTTGGGCCATGGTTTGATATAGTTAATCCAGCTTTAAAACTCTTGGCACCAGATCAAAAATTATAAAGTTCTATGATACAATGCAAATTAACACTGCAGTTTGAATTTGTTTAAAACAGAGCCCAAAATGGAAGAATTACCTGTACACTGGTGTATTTTATGCTAATTAGATCTCTCTTCTCTTACAGTTAGTGTAACTGCAGTGTAAGAGCAAAAAGGCATTGCCAACTTTGCATTTTGTGTCCTGACCTAATTTAGTTCAAGTGTAATGGTGGCCTCGCATCTCACCCAGATCAGGTTGGTCCTGTTGAGCGACTCAGTGGCAGACAAACATATTAAACTTCAGGGATCAGTGTCTTCTTTGCACTCCAGTCAACAATTTCAGTAGTTGGAACAGGTTTCATCTTAATTTGTAAGAGGACACAGAGTCTATGAGTAAAGGATGATTGTGATGTTGTTACTGTAATCTTGTTCATCTTGCTCCAATCCACAATTCCAATGGTTTGCCAATATCTTTCCTTAGGTTACCTTTAAAACTGAGTCACAGACTAAGTGTTCAACATTATTCAAGGACATCTGAGGTTAAAGATTTTGTAAGACTCATTTTGGCAGCTGTTACTGTCAATATCTAAAATGGCATTTCTGTGTAATAGCAGGTAGTTTGCAGGGTGCCATTTGCCAGTTCTCTTCTCAAAGGATAGGGCACTGTGAGTTCTCGGTTAGTTACCAGAACTTCCTCTGGCTTCTGCAAAATCTGTCTAAAAATTTTTGAAGTAGGTCCTGCCACTTCTTGTACTTTGACTGCGAGTTAGGTAACAGTTATTTCATTATCCTCACACCTACCAGAGGCAAAGAACATATTGAGAATTTCAACTGTCATCGGCACAGAAGTGTTTGTGCCTGGCTCTACTGGCTGCAGAGAAATGTGCAAACATGGCCTAATTACACCCAAAAACGCAGTTTCAAGTGTGCCATAAAAACACTCATTGTAGGTAAGTGGGATTTTGTGCGTTTTTGTGGCTTTTTTAATAGCTGAGATGAATAATATTTAAATAACTTTTGGCTATCAAGTGGGAATAACTGGTTACCTCATTTTAAAGCGACAATTTGAGGAAAAATGTCTTGTAAGTACTATTTACTTGGCGTTATGAATTTTGAAAGCCATTCAGCACCCAGGCAAGGGATTATCTTTTCTCCATGGAGCATGAAGAGCAACAGTCCCCCCTGCAAGAGTAAGGAATTGGAGCAGGAGGGCAAGCGACAAGTCATGGAAGCAGACGAGAGGGAAATCAGAGCCCTTTATCGAGGAGGACAGGGCCCACGGAGAGTCACACGGGCCCCCGGCGGTGCAGCACGCAAAGGCCCAAAAGCTCGGTCCCTGACGGAACGAGCGGCACAGACGCTGCCCCGGCTCGGCACCCCCTGCCGCGGCCCCCGCCCGGTGCCGCGCAGGCGCGGGGGGCACGGAGGCCNAGTACGACGGGCGTCCCAAGAGCGCCGGCAAAGCGGCGGCCGGCGGCCCGGCGGAGGTGAAGGTGGTTTGTAGCAACCTGGAGCTCGCTCAGGTCCTGCCTCCCGAGGCGCTACCCAACCGGACGGTCACCCTGTGAGTACCGTCCCCGCGTGGGGGGTGGGCAACTTCGGTGCGACGTGGACGGGGCGGAGGGGGAGTGGGAGCGCCGGTCTGAGATAAAATGGGGTGAGGTGGGAGGGAGTGGAAGCGTAGGTGACTCCCCTCTACTACGGGAGAAAGCCCCGGGAGCGGATGTGCTTTTCGTGTTTTCCGGTAGTTTCCCGAGATGGTCATTTGAGAAGGGGGCGAAGTGTCCCGTAACTCACCGGCGGAGCGGCACCGTCCCGTGGAGCTCCCCCCGCGCCGCCGCCCACCCCGTGGAACAGCATCCCCAACTCTCCCTCCTTCATCCCTCAGTAGGCGTGCTGTTTTTGTGTGGAGGCAATCCTTGCTATCCATTTGAATTACAAGTTTCAAACAGGATATGCAACTTAATCCAAAGTAAAAGATATGTTGCCACTTACTTAGACATTAAGTGTGCACGTGTAAAGAGAGGCTTTGCAAGTTATTTTCCTGTCTGAGACATTACCGGGTCACTCTAGCAAAGAAGTTCATAGAATGGTTTGGATTGGAAGGGTGCTTTCAAGATCAGTAGGTCCAGTCCCCCTGGCATGGGCAAGATCTTCCTCAGCATTGGATCTCCTTAGTGGATGGTCGCAAAAGTGGAACCCTTGCCCCTTCTTTAGAGAGGCATATTGTACCTGTGCTAGCATGGGAAGACTCAAGTGCAGCCAAGTAGTGTGCAAGAAAGTCAATGAAAAGGAACTGAAATATGGGGTCTAGCTTAAGATACTTATCTACTTAACTGGAAATCACAGATTTGAAAGATCTACCAGTAATCTGACATTAAAAATGTACAGAATATACTGTCATGAGAACAACAGTCTGCTGCTTTTGTGAATGCTGACAGCACTGAAACACCAAGGAAGGGCTTCCTTCCAGAAGTCTTAGTGAGATGTGAACCCAGCAGATGCATGGACCTGGACCTGTGAGAAAAGGGAAAGCAAAAGAACTGGGAGCTGATTAAGGCTAAAGTAGTTGTTCTTGCTTGAAAGTCTGCAAAGGTTCAGACAAAATCTCTAAATTACTTGTGAGAAATGATTATAGATGTTCCCATGTGAAGTTTCTGAAGTAGAAAACAAAGCAAAAAGTGGAAGTGACAGTAGTTTGATCAACAAATCTGTTTTAGTCTTTGTTAGCCTCAAATGCTTTGCAGCTGATTAAATGTTACAAGTATGGTATTATCCTTAAAAATTTTCATATAAGTAGATGTTAGTATGGTTGATATGCTGAAGTTCACTGTGGGGTTCTTTTGGTTCAAAAAACTTGAATTACAGCTCTGATTGCTGTGAAAGACAAGCAGATACCAAACACAGCAGCCTTGCTGTGAGTGGATCTTTGTTCACCATTGCAGTGACAGAAGAATTTGGAAGAGTGGTGCATCTTTCATCTTGATTTTCATACTCCTTCAATATCTAGAGCATATCTACATACACTAATTAGTAGCTTTCAATTAACCAGCCTTTGAAGTTCATAACAACTTTGAAACATTTATTTTTCTAGTTTGAACTTTCTAATAGTCATAGCAAGAAACAATGCCATTTTTTCATTGCTATTTGTAGCAAATTTCATAACTGTGTTGATATAACTTAATGAACATGCACTTCAAAATTTTGCTTGAATATAAGGCAAGGATTATTAAACCAGTTACCTACTTTTTCCAGGAGAGTGGACTCTAGCTGTTGTGTTCAGGTTCAGAATCTTTCAAGTTTGTTGAGTCTTGAGATGTGACTTTCCATTCTCTGAGAGTTTTTGGTTTGTTATGGTTTGGGGTTTTTTTGGGGGGTTTTTTGGGTTTTTCTTTTTTTTTTTTTTTTTTTTTGTTTTGTTTTGGTTTTGGTTTTTTGGTTTTTTTGGTTTTTTTGTGGTTTTTTTTTTGTTTGTTTTTTTGGTTTTTTTTTAAAGGGATTGTTATTATTACCAAATCCATGTTAACCTGGATAAAAAGTGTTGGTGATCTGTGGGGTTTGTCGCCAAATGCCACTTCACTAACATGTTCATTAGTAGTGCCTGGATTAATTGTTACCTAATCTTTTGCCAAAATTTACATTTTTTTCCCCAAGCTGATACTTAAAATTGCAGCACTTGGTGAATAGTTGTCTGATTAGAGTCAAACTGCCCTGAGTTATCTTGAATCTTGATTCTTGTGGGATTCATCTATTAAGATAACTACTAGTTCTATTAGATCTGTTTGGGTTATTGGATCACTGCAGAGATATGTAGCTGAAAATAGATCACTATTATGTGTATCAGCTGCATTTTAATTCAGTTAATTTTTTTTATGTTGACTCTATTTTGTGCAAACCAGTTTTAAATACAATGACCAATATAGTTTTATATAACTTTGTTTTTTGAATGAGTTAGGAATGATGCAGACGAAGCGATTATATGCATTTTGGAAATACTAATTTCATCTTTATCACTGGTCAACCTCTTAGATTTTCAGCAGATTAGCTACTGTGCCTTCAGCATTTACTATTTCTTTTTTCCCAGTGAGATATTTTTGAGGACAATAGTCTCTAAAAAATGAGAAAATAAGAGAAATAGTGGAATTTAGTATATATATATATATGTATATCTCCTCAGTATCTGAGGATGCTGGCCAGGTTCCTTCATTCTTGCACACCATTGTAGTTAGTGGTTAATGATGATATAAGTTGGGCAAGGTCACTTAATTTACAAAATGCCTTGGGCTGTGTTCGCCACAAAACATGTTATTGTCCCAGTAATTTAGGTCAGTGTGGTGAAATTCTTCAGTTAAAATTCAGGAAAAAAAATCCTAACTTGATTTCAATTGATTGAGGAAGAAAAGCAGACACAGGAAGAGGAGTATTAAAGTATGGAGATGTGTTTATGGGAGAGTAGGGTTTAGGATTTCTGGCAGTACTGTAAATTGGTTTTCCTTTACAATCGAGGTAGAACTAGCTGTTGCTTTATGGGGCACTTAAGTCAAATTCCAAGGTGAATTCAAGTTCATTTATAGCTAAGGAAGGGACTTTTTTCGTAGCATTATATAATAACAACTGGTTTGGGTGCAAATGAAGGGTGTATCTACATTAACACTGTAGATGGCTTTGGCCTTTGTAGGTTAAGCAGCCAGATGAGATGCTTTTGGTTTGAAGATACCAAAACAGGGTGAATGTAACTGTGGTTTGTCTGCCATGCTCTTTATTTCAGTAGATACTGAAGCCATTGCTGTGATGCAAATTTAAATAAGGAATGCACTGTAATAGAAGTCTGAGATAAAATATCTGTTGCTGTTGTGTTTCTTGATGCAAACTCAAATGATGATGGTGGATGCTTGTTTGAACTTGTTGGCTATTAGCTGTCGGGGTCTCCTGGACTC
>VZRS01002392.1:0-103288 GCA_013398055.1 Ifrita kowaldi
CTGCACCTTGGGTACCAACAATCTGGGAACCATAAAATTATCCTAGTCAGTTTGGTTCTGCTAACAGCTGGTCAACAGGAGAATGCTTAGGACAGGACAAGGCTTGCAAGGAAGCATCTCGATGGAGCTGGGTGCCATGGGGGTGGACTTCCTCCTGTTTTTGAGGTCCTTTCTCTGTCACCCAGAGAACGTGCAGGCAAGAGATCCTCTGGCAACATGTACTGGATTGTGTCTGAGAGAAAATAGGTGAAAGAGGAATGTGTCCTTCTGGAAGGATGCTCTGCTAAACCATACTGGGTCTGGGGAAGTTTTTGACAGTATGGTAGTGTCACTGCAGTCTCCTAAAGTTTGGTAAATTCAAACAGCAAGGGCTACCCACCAGATTTAGTAATTTCTGGCACCTGGTTGTAACTCAGCTGGACTACTGGGAACCACACTATTCATTTCTCCAGCTGCTGGTTCACTGCCTGGGACTTTCTCATGCATAATGGCCAGCTGAGACGCTCTTTGCTAGCACCATACTGCAACCTAGAGGTGATACTTCCAGAGTTACAGTGACATGGGGACTTCAGGCTATGTCCTGTGAAACCAATGCTGCTTGCAGTCGTCAGCACCTAGAGCCCAGAGTGGTGCTGAGCTTTGCCTTTCCCTGTGTCTCTCTCCTTGAATCCTTAAATCCCGAGGGACTTTGTTAATGAGGTGCACCTTTGGTTTTTTGCTGGTCAAAATGCCTGCGTATTACATATATTTATCTCTGGGTCTGTACAGAAATTTAAAAGCATTAAATACAACTCAGAGTTTGAGTCTTGTTTTTTTCTTTATAGCTGTATTAATAGTTATTATTCAATCCCATTCTTTGCTACCCATGGGACTAACAACAATGGAAACTAGATTTGATATATTTAAACCACACACAGTGGTAAAATTCAGATTCAGAGACTTGTTGTATGCAGGACTTGGCCATGTCAGTTATACCTTGTTTAACAAACTGACTCGGTGTGCAAGGTCACCTCTTATCTGTAACATCTTCTGGTAGAATTAATTTAGGGAATTATCTAGGACGCGTGGATTGTTTCCTCTAGTCAATAGAGAGAAATCTGTGTTGCTGGGGACCTGTGCTTGCTACAATACCAACACAGGCTCTTTGACTCCACTGCTGCAAGTGGCATCCCTCAAAGCCTTTATTCATTGCTTTTCATTTGCCACTTCTGTGTCAGGTTTTTTAGTCTTCTTTGAGCACTATGTGATCTTTTATCCTTTCAAAAGTTTTCTCTGGCCATAGGGGTTCCCATCCCTTCCCTCCCAGCTGGTGTATCCATAGTCCAGATCTGGACTCTGTGCAGGTTTTGTGACAAGCTGTGCTGCCTGTGAAGGGATGGGGTCATTACTTCATCCCAGGAGAAAGACCAGTGCTTCCTAAATTAAGGTATTTCTGTTTAATTAGGGAAGGCATACTAAGGCACAGCACTTCCCATTCTATTTCCTGGTGATTTGGACAGGTATTTGTTTTATCCATGTATTAACATGCATGAGCTCCATTCTCTGGTGTCCAACAGCCCTGTTTGGACCCTTCTCTCACGGCCCAGCCAGGCAATGATTATGAGGCACTAGAGAGCCTTTCCATGGCTTGTGTCCCAGGGCATCCTTAAACACATCCCATCTTCCTAATGGGATGAGAAACAGGCACGCAACATCCTCCCAGCCCATCACCCCTCCTGCCTTGCCCAGCTGAAAATGCTGCTACAAGGTCCCTCCCCAGCCCTCACAAAAACCCAATCTCAGCCCAAACCCTGGCTGGTGCCCACACAGCCACAACATCCCACTCCTTTCCTGTAGTCCAAGACTAATTTGGGGGTGGTGGTGGTGTATTTTTTGTCAGACATCAACTATTTTCTGGGACAAATAGGTGCACGTAGGCCAGTGTCAGTAGATTTCAGATGACTGCTTGGATATATGCAAATTATACATGAAAATAAAAGCAGATCCAAGCAAGGACAAATACTAATTCTTTGAAACAACAGAATTATAATAATAACAACATAAATAACAACATAATTTAGAGCGTGAATTATTCTAAATGAAATTATTATTCTAAATATAGTTTTGAATAACAGTCTTAATGAATTCTACATAAAATGACGTGTGATAATGTGCTTTGTAGCCAGCATAGCTGAAAGCACTTTTTCAGAATTATTTTGGATAAAGAAAGGGGATTAGAATTCACTTCTATCTGACCCTAGAATAATTTCCCATTTTCACATTTCCCAGCCTTTTTGATAAAATACATTAAGTTGCCCAGATCAATAGATCCCTGAGTGGTGGTTTATTCTTTGATAAGCCACTGGGTTGTGCTATTACTCTACATTTTAAGGTTTCATCTCTCTTAGAACAGCTTCCAACACATTGTTCAGAAGAACGACTACTGCTCGTGGCAGACCTAAATTGTTCAGTAACTGAAGAATCTGGTCAATAATTAATGCCACAATAGCAAATAATGAGCTGAATTTTAGCTCAGTCACAATTTTTGTTTTCTTTGTATACCTGTAAATGTGTACAATAAACCAATCACTCTTGGATCAAAATAGTTTCCAGGCACATTAGAAGTATCTAGTGATGCAGATTGGTTGTAATTGAATGCTGCAGTTCAGCTACCAGCTTCTTTGCAACCAGATGCTCTGTTCTATATTGGCAAATGGAAAATTTAATCCAAATTAAGGAAAAAAAAAAGGGGGGAAGGCTTAGCTTCAGTCTTGATTTTTGTCTGGTTTTTTTACAGTGCTGTCTCTTGCAGTTGATCTCAACCAGCCATCATCCAGCTTCATCTCTGTATTGCACAGCTTGGTTTTTAAAGGTGTTGCTCCAGAAAAGTAAGAAGCAGTCAATATACTAAAATATTAATAATATTTTAGCCAGAGCAAAGATATCAAGCAGGTGGAAGTATCTCACTCCTCTCTGGCAGCCTGCTTGGTCCTTTTGATGTTCAAGGTTGCACTGTGTATTGCTTTTTTCTTTTTTTTTCTTTTTTAATTTTATTTTTGGTGATCAAACTGCAGCTCCAGGTGATAAAGATTCCCTGTGTGCACTCACTGGGCTGTAACCTTTGTCAGCCACTCAGCCCTCAGATTCTGTCCCAGTATAAATTCCTGGAAATGCTATCTGTGATTTACATGAAAGTATGCTTTATTTACCAATATACTTTTTCTCAGGTTACCCACAATTTTAAAATACTCCTGAAAACTTCTTATTAGACCTATGTAATGCACCGAATCTGCTTGACTGTGGGAGCATTAAGTCAGGAAGCAAATTTCACACTCCTGAAATACAGCTTTGAGGACCAGAATGCCCATGCTGTTATTCTGTGTGTTTTATGTTGTGGCAAGGCTAACCATGGACCGAGATCCCATCATGCACACACTGTAAAACACAAAACCAGACGGCAATGGCCAAAACCTGCCAATATCTAAGTAGCTTACCCAGGAAATTTGTGTTGTGGTTAACACATTTTCTATATGGTCTTCAGGTCAAGGAATTCAAGGAATGACCCATCCTAGGCAGCATTTCCATCTAGTCCCTCTATGACATTCAAATAATGTTTGAAAACTTGTTTTTTGCACCAATCAAGCTGCAGAGGTTACACAGACGCTTGAGGTTCCAAGACTGTTCAATCTAACATCTCTTGGGAACATTACATTTGCTGTAATATCTTGCAAATGGCTTTCATTTTAATGCACAGCTTGATCTATAATTAGTTAACAAGTCTCTCTTGAGCCAGCTATGACAATGGTTACTAATTTTTAGCAGCATATTTATAGAACTGGTCACTAAGATATATGTAGTCTCTCATCCTTTTACTGCTGTCCTGGAGTATGTAATTATTACATTGGATCTAGGGACATAGCTGAAAATAACTCTCTAAATACATTATTAATAACACAGTCACCATTAAAATAAATCTTAAAAATAACTCATTTACCTTTTCTCCATTAGGAACTTTTATTCAGTTTATATTACACAAGCTCTGAAGAGTGGAATGTGATATTTGGAGCTTTCTTTATAGTTGTTTTCATATTTGGGTTCTCCAGGAATGTTACATTCCTGCTGCAAACACACTTTTTAGAGGCAAACAAATGACTTCTCTCACTATGCTTTTGACTTTTCCCTGATACTGCTTAAGATTTTTACATAGGCCTGATTTTGATCCTTGGTGCCAAATGTGGCTGATAAAATAATGATTTGATATCTTTTAGACACACATGTTTTGACACATCTTTGGAGTTCTGGAAGAGAGAAGTTTACTCTGGGAGCAGGTGAGGTGGACACAGTCGAGTGTCTCTCTCCTGAGGGTGGAAGAACCCTGGCGCGAGGCAGTTTGTGAAACATCCCTCCCTGCAGGGCCAGCTCCCTGCCCTCTGAAGGAGGCTTTAGTATCCTTCACTCACAGACATTCGCTTTCACACTCTTAACAGGATTTTCAGAGGGTCAGCCACACTTGCCAAGGGTGTTGTCCCGAGGGATGCAGCTCTTGGAAGTACATCACCCCGAGCTGCCGACAGGAAAGCAGCTTATTATCAAACTGCCTCTCTCTCCCAGAAAAGCAAAAAAGCCTGATTTCTTGGTTTTAATCCCTTTTTCACCCTTTCCATGAAATAAATTAGATATTTCAGTTGCCACAGGGTCTTCCATCAAGCACTGATCCTGCCACCAGAAGGACACTATCTACTTCTAGCCTTTATTCCCTCTCTTTCTGTACCAGGACACACACCCAGATGTGGCCTTGCCCTCCAGAAGGCATCTGTTCCCTCTATGATACCACGTGGTGACATCCCAAATATCTCAGGCAATTGACATTCCAGGTGATCTACTAATTTCCTGGGAATAAATATCCTGGTCAGTTGTGTAGCAGATGAGGAGATAAATTTCTCTTGGATGCTGATTTCATGGATGACCTGAAAGATGTTGCAGTGAGAGGCAAGAAAAGAGTTTCCAGGAATTTTTTTATGCGACACAGTCAGAGGTGTGCTACTTAGCCTGCAATTTTTATCTCCGGTAAGTGCTTTCCAATGCCCTTACCCAAGTGGCAACTTCTCCCCTCCTCACCTACCCACCTCCTCATAAAACACGAATTCTAACTTGGAAACAAGCTTGAGTAACTCTCATAAACAGAGCCTGTGACAGTGTATTTTGTGAAGCATACACAGCGTGAGTCAGACAAAGCTGGGAAAACAGGGGGTTTGCAGGAGGACCAAGTACAGGCATAGATGTTAGATGCTTGAAAGAGGACGTCACTGTCAGAGATTCTCCGCTTTAGAGTGCAGTTATCATCTGGAAAGTGTAAAAGTGACATCCTCGTATGCCACATTTATTCCTCCTCCGCAATTTCTATTCCAAATTCACTCAGTCTTCAAGTCAATACCATGTTTTTTGCTCTGACTGCCAGCACAGCTAGCTCAGCCTGTTACCTGTGAATCAAGCTGTGCTCTTTCTGCTTATTAAAACATTGCCAACTGCAAAGCTTCTGGAATCAGACATTAGCTGGCACTGCAGCGGGAGAGGCAGGACATCTGAGCACAACATGATTAGCGCATCCCAGCTACAGGAATGAGAGAGGGAGAAAAAACCCAATCGATCCTTAAACTCGGCACACATGCCTCAGGAGGCCCACAGGAAACACCTACTTAACAGCACCTAGCTGCCATTTTTATGCAATTACTTGTCTGACTATCACTACATTTCATGGTGGAGCAGCTAAACAGGGAGCCAAACAGCCCCTCACTCGAGTGCCAGCTGTGCCAGATTTCCAAAGGATTCATTATAGAGAAAAAAGGTAAAAAAAACGTGCAGCCAGGATTTATTTACTATTGACTTGTCATCTCTAAACTGCCACACCTCCCGCAGCATGTAATCCTGGCCAAGGTGTGCTCACTCCTTTTTGTTCATGGTTTAGTTGCCAAGAGATTTAAACAGTATCTTAACAAAGGAATGAAGATTTCTTTAAAAGGAGGAAATGAGAAATGATAAGTGAACAAAAGCCTAAAATAGTTCAGAACTTATGCTGGATTCAGAAGAGCATCACTAAGACCACATGCTTATCTGGAGCTCAGCTGACATCTATGAAGTCCCAGGTCTGCAAAGCAGGCAGGAGCTCTCAGGAGGGCTCTCCAGCACCAGTGCTGCTCCTCCCATCTGGAAACACTGCAGGCTGGAGTCATCACTGCTCTGCACCCTCTGTAACCACTTATCTCTGCAACGACTGAAAGCAGAGAAGGTGCAAAATGCTGGAGGATTACAACATGTCAGCACCTTCTTTCGCACACAGGCACAGAAATGGGTAATGAACTGCTGAGAGCTGCTCAGCCTGGTCCTCATCCCAGAAGCTTTATGGATGTCTAGAAAACACCTGCTTTCCTCAGGGGCAATATGGCTGCTGAAGGCAGCAGATGAGCTGCCTGAGACAACTTCCTTGGGCTAAGTTCAAAATACATTGGACTAGTGAGTCTTCTGGGATCTTAATTCCTCCCAGCTGGAGACTGCTCAGCTAAAACAGGTCTAGTGCCTGGAAGACTGTAGTCTGATCATCTAATAGCTGTAAATTACTTGCTCTTCTGGTGGCATCCAAAGGAAGGTCAGAGTTTGCACACAGAGGATGTGATCCCTGGCTGCTCCTTGAGAGCCCTTGAGCTGTGGCATCGCACAGACTGGATCAGTCAATTACTGGGGTGGCTGGTGCCTGAATCACAGACTCACAGAATGGCTGAGCCTGGACAGGACCTCTGGAGGTTATATGGTCCAACGCCTGAGCTCAAGCAGGGCCGCTCAGAGCCACTTGCCCAGGACCATGACCAGGTGGCTTTTGAATATGTCCAAGATTAGAGACTCCACAACCTCCCTGGGTAACCTGGGTGCCAGTTCTCAGTCTCAGTTAAAAGCGTTTCCTGATGTTCAGAGGGAGTCTGATGCATTTTAGTTTGTGCCCAGTGCCTCCGGTCCTGTCAATTAAAGAGACTGCATGTAGCAGCCTGCAGTGTACCAAGCAGAAGGGAACTAATTCCTGAATTTCATTCTAGTGTTCAGCTGAATGTGTAGCACAGGACAGTCTCTGGCTAAATTCTCTGGTTTGTTTCAGGGAAAGAAAGATGTGAGCCTTGCAGTTCATGCTGACTGTGCTCAGCACCATCAGCCACTTGTGGATGCATCATTTTGCACTGGACATGTCTTTAATTCTAAAAGTGTGAAATGTTGCCTTCAGTCAACTTGGCAAGCATTTTTCAAGAATTTAGTCTTCAAACCCACAAATCTCAGCAGCAAGTACCACACAATTCTTTACACTTAGGCAGTGAGTAGAACTTGCTGCTTTTAATGTTTTTTTTTACATTTTTCCGAGGTCCTGCTCTTTAAATAGCTGCTGCAGCTACCTAATTTTCCACCACAATATTGCCAGAGGTTGTTTATCTATTTTAATTAATTTATTTATGTATTTTTATTATTTAAGTGTTTCTTCTCGGCTGAATGGTGGAAGATAATAGCCATGTCACAGTGATGCAGTGCTAATTCCAGGCACCAGCCCAGGTGATGTGTCACAGCAGACAGAACATTGGCAGTGGCCATCTCCCAAGGTGTGTTGGTGATGGCCCCAGCCTATACCCTGTTTTGGTCTTACAGTTGCCTTCAATCTTACAGGGAGCTGGGAGCCCCCTCCAGCCATGGCAAACCCACGCGTTTTTTCTCCAGGTAGACAGCCCTGGTGATGTGTCACAGCAGGCAGAACATTGGCAGTGGCCGTCTTTGGTGGTGGCCTTCATTACAGTGGGGTTGGTGACATGGTTGGGCTTGGACATTTTCTGTCCATCGGGGAGACATGGGTTGGACAGCCTTGCCCTGAGGCTGGGAGAGCCCCAGTCATGGAGGCAGGGGCTGCTGGAGGTTGCTGCATTTTCTGATGTTCCCATCTTTGACAGCTAAATCCCTGGACAGGAGCATGGCTGGTGCAAGGCACACACCCACCCTCTCCTTCCTCTACCAGCCAGAGAGTATGAAACTTTCTATAAGGAACTTCCTACAAGAACACTCACCTAAAGATAAGGAAACACACTTATCCCTGGTCTGTGCCCCAGTATGGTCCTACAGGCTGCTGGAAGCTCTCTACAGCTGTGAACATGGGGAACTCCACACCACCCACTGCCTTTATACCCCATCATGATCCTGCAGGCAGAGGGACACTCCCCATAGCCATGGAGAAAGGGAGCTCTGCACCACCCACCATCTTTGTGTTAGACTTACCTCAAAATAAATGTTGAGATTGATGAACTCGTTGGCTGGTTCTTCTCATTTGTGCTGTCATTTTAGGGAAATATTTGGAGACCCTTACTTTTGCACAAGGGAACCTCAATATCTTGGGAAAAGAGTCCCCATGGACAGACTTTTCCAGACAGACCACCTCTCTCACATCAAGGACTCTGTTGTAGCTCTTGGCACATATCCCCTTTCATTTCTTGGAAATACACTCCAATCTGTCACCCTTGTTCCAATCCTTCTTTTGGGTAGCAGCTTTTGTTACCTCATAGCAAAACTGCTTTTCCTCACATAAGGCTAGCGTCCCTTGCCCTGCCTTTCCAACTAAACAACATCATGACACAAAAGGGAATGGCAAAAGAGCATCACAGAAGCCCCATCTCTCCATCTCCCCCAGCTCCTTCCCCTTCAGCTGCAGAAGGACACCAGAACTTGTTCTGCACCAGAAATGCTGGAAAAAAAGGCAGGCTGGTTTGCCCGTGATGAAAACAGCAACTGTGAAATCCCAAATAGCCAGTGGGGATGAGATATGCTTTTGAGGACACTCTGGCAGCTCAGCATGGAGGCTTTGAGTGTGCTGTTTCATCCCAGGCACTTGGGGTATGCAGCACATTCCTGTTTGCACAAATCTCTCCCTGTTACAGTTTTCTCAAAAATTCATAAAAAATGCAGAGAAAAAACAACACAGCAGCAAGACCCTTTGGGAGAGCAGCCCCTTGGATTTGCTCTGGTGGGTTAGACCCAGGTATGAGGCAGTTTGGTGCAGGAGGGCCATCAGTAAGCAGGTAGGCTGAGGCAGTCAGCATTTTTGGGCTGCTTTGGACACAGCAGCCACCTGACTGTGCCAACATGCTTGTTTGTCCCATGATCTGCTGCATTCTTGGCCAGAAAGCCCCTAGGCCCATCCTCTTCTTATAATCTTTGAGAAGTCTGCCTGGAAACAGAAAACGAGCAGGCTGTTTTGTTCTTCTTGCACAAATGCAGACCAGAAATTACTTTCTTGCATGAGCAAGCTCTGTAGTGGAACTGGAGCAACATACAACTGTTCCCTGCTACCAGCTTGCAGAATTTCCAAAGGCAGCAGGTTCCCACTTTCCACCACACTGGGCTGGACGGTGTGTCTCAATGCACAAGAGGTCAAGAAGTATTCGTTTGCTAAATGAGTCAGGAAAGGAGAAAATGAATGGAAAAATAATTGCAGGAGTCAGTTACTCATTGAATAGGTCAGGAGCAAAGGATGCAGAAGAAAACACAAGCAAACAGAAGGACAAGGCTCGAGACACAGATATCCTGCTGTGGATCACAGCAGAATCAGCCTCTGGGGATGACTGAAAGTGGTGTCCAGAAATTTAAGTACTGCCTGTACTTCCTGGGCTATTCACAGGATGGAATGCCACATAAGGAGGACTATGAGCATCCAAGCAGCCCTTTCCAGAACCCAGCCTTTCTGCTGAAGGCTTAACAAACAGGATTCAAACAAACAGACAGAATAATGCAGCACAAAATGCTGGCACCATCCCAACTGCTGTTACACTCCCTTGCCATGTTGGTGATGGAGCACGATATTCGCACCAAACCTGTGTATCAGGGTCCTCTGCCCCCAAAACCATGTCCCTGAGCACCCAACCCAAACCCAAGTGCTGCCCCTGAGAAGCAGAGTCACTAGAAGGCAGCAGGCCTTGATGGGCCTGCTGAGTAAGGAGGGCCTGAAGAGTAAGGCCCTTCTGACGCTCCACAAAATGGTAAATTATGCAAAGTTTGATGTTGTGGTTATGCAGGTGTTGAGGACCCCAGTGGATCCTTCCCAGCCCTGGAACTGTTGGTGTTTGCAAAGGAGGACCAGTGAGATGGAAAGAGGTGGAGAAGTACATTTGCTGATTGAAATGGTGTTGCTCTGGTGCAGTTGAGGGTCTGGCCTAACCCTTGCAATGAACAGTTACTTGAAAATCAGAATCTTTACTTTGTGGTCTTTTTTTTATCCTCTGTTTCAGGCACTCCATATATAAAGGTATCTGTCTTCCTATAAAAGAAAGTGAAAAGATTAATTTGTTAAGTCAAATATTCATGACTCCCAGAGATGGGAGAGGAAGTCACCTGAAGATCATTTATTACAGGTAAGTAGCTGAGGTTCCTCTGGAGGAAGGTATAACTGCAAATCTGTGACACAGAGGATTTTTGGCAAGGGATGAGTCATCTCCCGCCCTCCCTGTCACACACCTGGAATTAAGATCATGGACAGGTGACAACCCTGTCACACAAAGGCTCATTTTCCATTGATTTCAATGGCTGCTGTCACAAATCTTGGGGTCAGATTATCCAGAGAAAATCCCAGAGCGTCCCTATAATGGCTGTGATAAGGCATTGCGGTAAGGTAGCTGATTAAACGACCTCATGTCCTTCTGGGGAAACCCAGGCAACTTGGCAAAGTCAAAAGGACTTTGCTGATCCACACTGGCCCAACAGCCAGCTTAAGAGTGCTGTACAGGGGGATTTTCCATTCGGCTTAAACTGGGAAAGTAAACTAATTACGTGAATGAATGTTTCCGGCTGCAACAATATCAACCATTGGAATGCATGTGGCCAGTGAACTATTAAGTACAGTATATTTTAGCATCCCAGGGGACAATAACTTATCTTGTGTGGCAGCTAATCATTGCTACCTCAGCTCTGCCCGCTCAGTCCCTTTGAGTGGAGTTCCACCCACTCATAATCAGGCCATTCATGCTCAGTCATGCATGCAGCCTTCTCCAAACAGACACAGTGCCTCTAATCACCACCTCTGCTCTCACTTAGGCTGCCATGTGGAGTATGATTCAATACTAAAATGGATCTCGGCAGCACAAGGAGCCTGTCTCGTTCTGCCTCTCATTTAAGGTGGCAGTCCCCTGCTCTGATCATTCATCTGGGGCAGAGTGACCCTGTCCCTGCTCGTGCCGCTGGCTGTGGCCTGGGCTGCCTGCTGTGCAGCTGCACAGGGCTGCTCTGAAAAAATATGATGCACAGAGGCTGTAGGGTTTTGCAGGCACTGAAGTGTCTTGTGAGAGCAGGTTGCACATGCAGAAATAGACGGTTTTCAAAGATTAGCCTTGAATTCTGATTTTCATAGGTGACACTTTGGGATTGTCTGGCAGATTGGCTCTTGGCTCAGAGCTGGTCCTGCAGAGCCAGGGCTGATGCCATGCAAAGTCACCTGTATGCCTCCACATCCCAGATGTTCGAGCTTCAGCCTGCTGCATGGTATTCCCTGTACCAGTGCCTGAAACAGCCTTGATACTTCCAGGGCAAAGAAGACCAGGCCACTTCCAACAACATTTTACCAATATTGTTTGTGCCTTCTGGCTCAGGAGGGAGGAATGATGCAGATATTGTCACCAGAGCTTTAAATAAAATTTCCTTCTTCTTTCACATATTCAGGAACCTCTCTTCTTCCCTCTCCACGGCCCATAGCCTGAGTCCTGTTTTCATTTTGAGGGCTAGAAGGCATTTTCTTAACTTACCGTCTTTTATTTTAGGCTGGAGTAAAGTTTGTGTGCAGGACTGGCCATCCTGTCTCTGATGAGCAACTGTAGCTCAGCACCAAGGATCTGTTTCTCAGTCCCTGGACCTTGACAGTGTTACCTGCAATTCCCAAATCTTGTTGGTGACAAGGATAGTAGTGTCCTGGAGGGGCTAGTGAAATTTTTTGATTTTTCTCAAAGCTTCCCTTAGGTGTTTCTATTTCAGTGGTCTTCATTTTCCTTGGGCATGTCTATACAGGGAAAATCAGGAAAGTTGATTTAAATTAACTAAAAGCAGGAGTTAAAGTGAATTAAGTAAATTGCATTAAACCTCTCGTTTCACAAGTAAAGTGGCTTTAATATGACTTAGCCTTGGAAGAGAAGTAAACCAAATCAAATCAAAGACACTTTAATTCTGACAGTTCCCACAAAGGGCTTTAATTAATGCAGTTTAACTAATCCACTTAAAAATTCAGATCAACTTTTCTGAGCAGGTTCATGTAAACAAGCTCTTACAACTGCTCTGCCTGAAATGATTTAGCTTGGTTGGATAATTTTCCCTCAGAAAGTAAATCCATGCAAGACTGACTCTGGTGGAAGTCCCACTACGGGAGCTTGCACTTGGGCAACTCCATCAACTGGAAAAGTTGGATGAATATAAATCCAGGGTAGCTTAGCTCTTTGTAATGTCTAGAAGGTCCAAGCTACTGTGCTTCCCTACCATTAAACACACACAGAAATGAGGCTGCCTCCTCAGTTTAGGAAAGATAAGATGACAGCACACGGCCCCATGGCCCCTCCTTGGTTAGCATGGGGGTTGGAACATTGGCATCGATCACATGGAGCTCCAACAAGTCCTTACACTGCAGCCAGGCAGGCTGCAACCCAGCTGGGATTTCTTTTTGGTGCATTGAGACATACATTAGCACAAAACTCATTTCCTTTCATGGACCTTAGAATGATAGAAATTAGGGCATGTAGTGATTCTGTCTTTTTTTTTTTTTTTTCTCTACTTTTTTAAGCACACCTTTTATTTGGCCAGGTTTGGTTCTGGCTGGGTCACAGCAAGAGGCATGACTTACAAACAACAAAAATCCCAGACAGCATTTGCCAAGGGGGAAAAAAAAGGCTGTTTCAGCCAAAACAGACATTTAGTCAATTTGAAGTATATCTTATCAGTGTGCACATCAATCTGCCCCATTAAATACTGCATCCTTTAATTCCCTCCTTTAATTCCTTCTGCCTTTATGAACAATTCCCTTTGTAGCTGAAATGCCCGATGAAGGTAGTGCAGCCTCTTTTTCAGCAGGAATATGTATGTTTGACTTTCTCAATTAGCTGAAAGTCCTTCAGCAGGGGGTTCCCTGAGGCACATAGCATTCCTTGGCTGGTGACCCTCATTCCCTGTGCTGCTTTACCTTGGCAGGAACAGCAAAGTGCAGACTTTCCACCAGGGTTTCTTCAGTTTTCCCAAAACTTGCCAGTCTTACAGCTTGAAACATCCCCTGCTTTTTTTTTTTTTGGGGGGGGGAATAATCTGGATATTCCAAAGTGCTGTTCTTACCACACAGAGCCCCAGACCAGTCTGTGCTGTGCTCTCCCTTCTCTCACGACTCTCCTGGATCATGTTTGATGGTCCCTGCATGCTGACAAGCTGCAATGCCTTGGTCTGGACCAGGGCAGACACCCTGACTGCAGTTATCAGAGCTCTCACTTTTCATCGTATTTATTAGGCTGCATCTTTATGAAAGAGTTCCTCCAAAATAACTCAGGCAACTGCAGTGCTCCAGCAGCACTGTACACAAAATATTCACTGTGAAAAAATTGTCAGCATCACCTTCACTGGATCAAAAGTCATGTCAGAGAACATATCAAAGCATGAAAATTTGCTTGCATAAAAAAGCTAAAAGCCTGAAGCCATCCCAAGCACCTTCAAACGATCCGGGAGTCGCAGACAGAGCTGCTGCGCAGTGCGGATGGATCAAGGGGTAGCATGATTTCCAGCCAAACTCCTTCAGCTGCTGCTGTCTTCTCCAGGAGTTGTTTTCAAACTGTGCAAACTTTAACTTTTTTTTGGGAAAAAGCCATTGCACAGTTTTGGAAATCCTGCTTGATTCAAAGTCCCAGTGCCTGTCAGGTATTCATTCCTTTATGGCAGCAAAATCAGGAGTCATCCATGCCATCTGAGTCAGAGATAAAATCTATGAGGGAACTTTTTCTGCACAGATATTACAGGTGTGGGAGCAGCTGGCTCTGGGGATGGGTAATGGGGACACAGGCCTCCAGCTCAACATTGTAGCTCAGATGACACCTGGGCAGGAGGAACCTGCAAGTCACTCAGTCTGATGGGGCTCTCATTTATTCACAGAAATACCTGCCACACACCAAACCCTGAAAAAGCAGGGTTTTTTTCATTTTTCCCCTGAAAGAATTTGTAGTCTAACAGACAAATTGCACTTCAGGTTTCTTTAAAAAAACAACTTTCCCATGGAACCAATTTGATTCACTTCATGTGACGCAGCACTGAAGGCTGGTGAGTCCAGCAGTGAGACAACCTCTCTCACCGTTCCTCCTGGAGGCTCTGCCCTCATGGAATAGACCTGGAGGGCTGTGGAAGAAGTGAGAACTGGTTTGCACCTAATGACCAGCTTGAAAAAAAAGTCAATAAAACAAAATTCTGTTATTTGCATTTTTGCAGTTGTATAATTGCGTTCTGTCATTTTTCTTCCTTGGATATTAATGCAGGAGGATAATTTGTAGGAAAACCCAGGGGATCCTGCTCACACAGTCACTCCAGATGTTTTGTGCACAGAGCACAGTGTCTGTGCAGAACTCTTCCAGCAGCTGGAGCAAAAAGCATCTTCTGCTGCTCCATAATAAGGAGAACATCCTGTGTCTCCTCCTTGCACTGTTTATCTGGTCCCTGAAGTAGCAGCCCTGTGCAAACACAAAGACAGAGAGGGGAGACAACTAACTCGTGCCACTTATGAGAGAGACAGCTGTCACAAGTCCTGCCCATCTGTTATTCCCACTAAATCTTCTTCATCCACTAAGGCATTTGAGTGTGTTTCACTCTAAGAAAACCCTAGTGTTTCCAGCTCTGGAGATAAAGAACAAAAAAGCTAAATCTAATATTTCTACAAATTTGATTCTTCAATGCTGCTGGAAGGCGAAAAGGTATTCATCATTGATATTGCATATGATTCGTGTTGCTGCATCATTTCTTGGGGAGGTAGGTGCCTCCATCACTGTGTCATGCACTATTTCAGTCCCTTCCTATCATCCTCTGCACCTCCACAAACCTCAATAGCTGCTTCTCTCACTGTTGCAAAGGACAGAGATGAAGTAGCTTGTGTGCTTCTGAAATGGGGGCTCAGCGTGTTTTTTCACAGTTTATCTTGTAGACTGAAGGGCTCTGTCTCTTTGCACTTGCTGTTGGTTTTCCTGCCTCACTGTGCCTTTGGTATCTCTCTGATACCTTTTGTATCTCTCCAAGCTTATCTGTCTGTGCTGAGAGCTCCATTCTCTATTGTATCAGTTTATTTACTCCTCTGTAAGCATTCATTATAGTCTAATTTCCTCTTACTACTCTAAATTGCCCATCTCTATATACCATGTTTTCAACATATGTTCTCTGCAGTATCAATATACTACCATTCCTGTTATACCTGAGACCCTCTGAAAATTTCTTCAAATTTGTAAACTGGGGTTTTGCTTAGCTCTGCCATCATTTTGCAATAGGGTTTTTTAAAAAAAGAAACAAAGCTGATAAGTCATATTGTTATATTTGATGACTCTCATCTAAAAGAATGCGGTTTTTTCTATGTGCCAATAATAGGAACAGTACGCCTGATAATCCCACTGCTGATATCCTATCTCCTATCCAGCATTGCTAGTCAACAGGCAAAGACAAACTGCTGAGAAGAGTCACACTGTTGGAAAGCCTAATTTTAGATTTCAGACCCAGAAGTCTAAATTCTATTTGATATTATTTATGAGATCTTATGTGCCTTACAAATATACAGATTATGGCTGGTCATTAAAGAAAACCAAACCTTTACTTAATCCATGGGTAGTTGGCTGAATGGTGATACCTGGATTTTGGGGCATTTAATGTTTATTATTTTTCCATATAAATAAAGATGTTCCAGCAGTCCAATCTCAGACTGAAAACAGCATAAAATAACTCTGTCATGAATAAAGCAAATATAAGCAGTTCCCAAACAGCCATGAATTTGGGATTACTCACTGAAAATTTTTGATAAGTGTGACTATGTTCAGAAATTTTTATGTCTGTACATATGCACTTTCACAATTCATGCATGCACATTTAACTTATTATTGTTTTTTAAAAGAACTTAATAAAAACATTTTCAGTGAGTAATCCTCCTAAAAAAAGCCCCTCCTTATAGATGTCTATGTGGAGAAAAAAAATAATTAATTGAATAAAAATTTGGGAAGATAGGGTGAAGTCATGTTTGCACAATCAGAAATTGTACTGTCTGGTTCCAGTACATAGGTATTGTGGGGAAAAATCTTGACAGGATCTTTGTATTGATCTGATTAGGCAGTGTATTTTAGGCCAACCTAAAATAAGCTGTTATCTTCTTTCTGTGTTTTCAAAAGCTTTCATTTAGATTTGAATGGGTGTTTTGTTCTACCTGAAACAGATCATTTTGCTGGGAGGCCTTCTTTTAAAAAAAGAAAAAAGAAACCTAGAGCTATAAAAGCAAGAAGTAGAAACAGGCTAAACTTGAGGTGATCTGAGACAGCTGCCTTCAGATCTCTACTTGATCAGAGAAATCTAAAACCAGCTCCAAATGTGGATTATGGAGGAGATAATGCGAGTCAGCTCACTTTGGTGAGTGGCTTCCTCACTGGGTAAAGTTTCTCCTCCTGGCTGTCTTGGAGTGGATACTGAAGTCAGGAGCTGAGATGCAGAGAGCTGCAGCTGGGTGTGAGGGAGTCCTCTGGGAGTGGGAAAATGGGGATGCAGAGCTCTGTTCTGGCTGAGGTCGTGAGGTCAGACAGATAGAGGGGAGAGCATCAGTGATCCCACAGCAACTTCCACTGATTTTGCATGGTTCATTGTGGGGAAAGTCAAAATACTTGGGAAATTTGAAATAAAATATCACTGCTCCAGGTGAAACTCTCTCAGCTTTTGACTTGCTCTTTTGGCTTGCTCACTGTATTAAACTCAAATTTCTAAATGCTTTTGCATCAAATCAGAACTCAAAATGCACGTCCACCTGTCTTTGCCACTCCTGATCCATCTCCCTCCATTCTGTGGTTATGTCTGGCTGTTTCCATGCTCTGTTTTGGCACTGTCCTATTGGTATTTTTTTCAGCAACCTCAAAAGAAAAAGGAGATAAAGATGGAGCCCTGTGGAGACGCCCACTCTAATCCATGGCCAAGGCAGGGCTTCCTGTGTGTAGCCCAGCCAAATGGCTGAGTTACCATTTCCTTGTGAGCTTCAATCAGACCCCATCCTCCCCTAGAGGGCAGGATATGAACAAAAGGCTTGGATGCTGCTCAAGCAAGTGGGAGAGGATATTTCCTTCCAGTTCTCCAACCTGTGGGGCAACTGGGAGCCAGGATCCTGAGCCTTGTGCTCTAACACACAAGCACCACAGGCACACTGGAACTCTACGGTACAACACCTGGGGGTGGCAGCTGCTCCACGGGCAGCACCTGCTGTGCTTCAGAGAAGAAGGTGGGAGACCAGTACCAACCACCTGAAAGGGCAGTGCCTATTTCTTCTTCTCTTGGGTCCAGTCAAATATTGTCCCCATGTCCCTTGGCTTTAGTCACTCCAAAGGGAGAGCCCCAATCCTTCTGGTGGGGGATTTGTCACTGCCCCTTCCCACATCTATTTGAAGAATGATGGGGGGGAGGGGTCACTCTGCACCTCAAGTTGAGTCTCTGCAGACCAGTAGAGCGCATGTGAAATTCTGTGAGGAGTTTTTTTTCCCCTTCAGTTCCCTCCAATCTGGGTAACTGAATAATGAATGCAGCATTTACAAGCTGGTGGAATTAAGCAGCATCAGCTTAATTAGGAGGTTGATTATTCAGGGAAGAAATCAATGTGTCAATCAGGTATGTGGTCCAAAGTGTGCTGCAGAAGAAGGTGGGCAAAGGCCCACCTGCAGACAGCAAGGCAAGTATCCATGTGCCTCTTTAGGCAGCCTGACATGCCCACAGCCAGGCAGAGCTTTCCCCTGTGCTTTCATACGCCTCTGAAGTGGCTTTTTACAGCACTGTTTGTCAGCATTCAGGAGCTTCCTGCTTGGTCCCAGGTTAAGATTTACTATTCATGTTACAATATCACTTAAGCATCCTGCACTGGCTGAGCTGGGCGTCACCTGGGCCATAAAATGATCCTGGAGTAAACTTAGTAAACTGAAAAAGTTAGGCTGAGTTTATCCCTTTCTTGTGTGCATTAAGGAAACGAGGCTGTGGTATTTACCATCTTCCAGCTGAGCAGTTGTGACCTTGGAGGCATTTCAGGTTGACAGGAACAGGAAAATTCCATTTCCTGCATAAGTCCGAATGGCAAGCAAAGCCCCAAAAGCTTATTGCCAAACATATATAGATTTTTTCCATATTTATGGATGTTCAGGTCTCATTTCCTAGTGATTGAATGTGTGATAAGGCCTTAGGTAAGTTCTTTCTCATTTCTGCACCTTACTTCTCCACAAGGTAAATTGATGATAATAATGGAATTTGTAGAATGATTAATCAGCTGCAGACAAATGGAAATATTAAGTATGAAAATCTCAGGTGTAAGCTTTTGGGGAGGCAGAGGCTCAGCTTCTCTGTGTAAAACACCTGTATGATGGGATCCTGAGGCAGGACTAAATACTGGAGTATTTGAAATGAAGGTTCATATTCCCAGACTTCACCTCTCCTTTTTCCTTTCAGGATTTTACTGTTTTGCTCAACATCACAAGTTCTCTTTTTTCCTCCTCAAGCTCTTGTGCCTTTTGAGTTTCCTTAATGGTTTTGTATGAGCTTTCAGCCTGCTGCCAATCTGTTGTTTTTAGCCTCAGAGGTCAGTTTTTAGTCCCTGGCACGTGCTTAAATTTTTGAAGATTTAAAGCTTATGAGAGCAGCCCCAATATCACTGGTAGAAATATTCAAGTCCCCAAGTAAGGCATAAATTTAAGAGCCTTGTTGAATAGATTTAAATCTGGTATAATTCTACAGAAGTAGGACAAGTTGTCTGGATTTATACTGGGTGTTTGGAAGCAGAATCGGGACTTAGTCTTATTTTGCTTCACTAGCAGCACCTCTAACACCTTAATAGACAGATGCTCTATTGTATAAATGCAGTTAATGAGGATTATCTGAAATTTTCTATATACTGTATTTTTGAAGGTTTGCTGTCAGATATTGCAGTTGTAGTAGGAATTGCAGAAAGCACCATGCCCCCATGGTACATTACATGCAGCACTTCCCAGTGGCAGTAAATGTTCTGGCTTAATCAAAAAGATCACATTTCTTTCTATTACTACCTGCCCAGAGAAGCTAGAATAACTTTTGGCCAAGGAATACATTAGTTTAAATCTTAGATTTCAAAACGAAATTACACAAAGTCTTGCAGATATGATTCATATGTCCCCTATTACTTCCAATCTCCTTCTTTTTCTCCTTCTAACTTGAATTTGTGTGAGAACTGCAGTGCTGTCGGTAGTGCTGGCACTGGTCAGGGGCTCGGCAGGGGCAGGCACGGCATCCAGGCATCCGTCTTCCCAACCCACCCCTCTTCCCATCAGAGATCGTTTAGCTCAACCATTCCTGTGAATTGTCTGCTCAGCCAGAGCTACTCTTGCACTTCCTGCAAATCATCCTCAAGCAGCCACAACTTTAGGTGTAAATCACAACGCTCTGCTCTTTGCAAGGCTCGTGGAGAGAGTTCTGTGGGCAGTTCAGGCTCTCCCCAGCCCAGTGGCTGCAGGAGGATCTTTTGTCAGTTTTGCCTCTCACTGCTGGGATGTGTGAGTGTCCCAGTGTGGAGAAGTGGGATAACACTGGCACCCACCCACTGCACGTGCATGTCATGAAGATTTATGAAGTGATATTTTCAAGGAGTAAAGCATTATTTAAGCCAGATGCTGTGATCTATTGATAACAAATGGGATGAACATTGGGTAGTTAAATATTTAAAGCACAATCTTTGGAACTGGGACATCTGTGGCCTTTTCCAGCTCTGCTAATGACTTCCTGCCTGTCCCTGGACAAGACACATCCCTGTCGCTGCCACTCCACTCCCCCCAGATTTTATTTAATCCATCTATTTATCTGTGAACTCTTCTGGGGAGTAGTGCTCTGACAGGTGCTGGCAGAAAGGCAGGTACAGCAGGTTCTGGGTGCTCATGAGACCCTCAGGATCCTCTTTGGATGGGAGATTTTATCCCAGACTGAAGCTAGGGATGGAAAGTTGCTCTTCCACCAGCCACCTTCAATTTTATTTCAACTCTAAGCTTTCTTGTTGTTATCTGTTCCCAACATTACATCCACTGTGAGCTTGGGTGCCAGAGGGGTTTAGGGCATCACTGTGTCACGGCTCTGGGAAACGTCTGACTAGAGGCAGTGGGAGCTGTGTAAGTGCAGTGGCCTGAGACAGAGAAGATGGCTGGGAATAGAGAATTTATGCATCCCTTCTGCTTTTATACTCTGATTTGATGATTAGAAAACAAACACGCATTCCTGTAGCTTTGTCAATAAACCTTTTCACTTTTTAAGAGAAACCTGATGTTCACTTTTCTTCCTGTTTGGCGCATTTCACCTTATTTCAGAGCTGAAGCCTACGTATAAATATAGCAAGGTTCCTGACCATTTTGTATCATTGCAAAATATTCATAGAACAAAATTGCTGCAGATGTACCCCAGAATGGTTTATCCAACAGAGTAGTGTACATGGATCCAGTCAAACTGGGCAGTAGCCCCAACATCAACTATGAGAGTTCACAACTGACTCTTATGGTTTATACAATTCCTGGTTATAGATCTTGAGATCTGTCACGTCTTTAGTGCAACCTCCTATTTGTCCATGTACAATGTCCTCTTTCAGTTATTTGCTCATGGAAGTATTTCCATTGTCCTGAGAGTACCTCTTAGTCTGGTGTGCATTTATTTGGCTGTGATCCAGTGGAAGACTCAGCACAGACATCTTTTATGAATCACATCCAATATACTCTCATGTATTCTTTGAAAGACCACAACACTGAGTACACTTTGTCCCTGGATTCTTGGTACCAGCTTCTGACTCAACTGCAATGTGCATATTTTGTGATGGAGGACCTTTTTTCTGCAGTACTTAATGTTCGGTGAGAGTTTAATCAAGAAACATGAGTAATTGGCATTAACATTCACTTCTGAGCAAGAGAACAGCTTTGATAGCATCTATACTCATTAGACATTTCGTTCCAAACACTGTTCATTACAGTCAGCTCTCTTTGTATTGGCTTCTACTTTGTAAATACTGCACAGATTCTGCTCGGCACAGAAGCAGGCCTTGAACAAACACTCTGTGGTTACACAGAAGGAAGAAGTTTTAACTGTCAAAAAGAAACAAGTGGAACACTACAGTTACTTTAAGAAAATTTCTAAGCAGTGTGCCACACAACAGAAAGATCTGCAATGACAGGACAAAAGATTTATTCACTGTCTGCCTAATTGGAATGAGTAGGATTGATTTTGCTCACATTCTAAAATGAACCCCTGGAAAAGCTCGAGGTTCGACTTGGGAGGCCTGATGAAAGTTTGTTGGGTTGCACTTATGGAACCAGAACCGCTGGATGCAGTGAAGGGGCACGAGCCATGCCAGGAGTGAGATGGGAGGGAGCCAAACAGGTCTCTGTGCTTTGCACTTCTGGCTGCTTATGTAAAAATCTGGAACAGCAAATAGATACTGATCCCCAAAAATGGCTATACCACCATGTCTGCACCATGCCCCTTGTCCTCCTGAGACTGGAATTAGTACAGGTGAGAGACATTTAAGCACCTTATAGTCTCTGTTTCCTTTTTAAATGTATCTTAAATACAGAAATATCAATAAGCATTCATGAACAAGATTTCCTCTGTCCACTGTGGAAATGAAGAACACAGAGTGTTATGGTTACAATGCCAGGGGGTGGAGTTTTGGCATTGAATATTCTATACCATGCACTTCCATGCTGGGGGATGTGGTTTCAGCAGGAAAGACTTGGGGTTGGAAGTGAGAAGGGGGCCATCCTGCCTGGCTCTCTTAGGGAAGAAGATATTAGGAGCAGCCAAGCTTAGTTTTCCTGTTGGTTGTCAAAACAAGCACAACAGAGTAATGCTGATTTTCAGGTGGCTTATAAAATAACAATGTTGTGTTACCACAGTATCTAAAATGGCCCTAAGGCAGCAGTTAGGAAATGTGTTCTGTGTCAATTCATCCCTACACTCTGATTAAATTTGCACCCAAATCAAGTAGTACAAAGTCTCAAATTGTTTAATGAGTTGACTTGACAAATAGATAATCTTGGTTTTTAGCAGTTGCCCTGAAAATGTGAGGCAGCAGAATCCCTGAATTTTGTATGTCAGTAGAAACAGTGTGGGGATCTTGTTCTACCATTCTGTGATACTTTACACTTTCACAGCTTTAAAGCACTTCTGAGGGAATGTGCCACCTATTATTTCAAGTAATGCTAACTAAGATCATGTTGAATGAAGCACAAAAACATCAATTTCTTTATGCCAGTGTTTGAGAGTAATGTGCCAATGCAAGGACTCTTGGATCCCAGTTACCTGCTGTGACCATCTGACCTGAATTTTTACTCAGTGCTGCATCCTGCAGGGTGATCTGCAGTAGCCAAATCATTTCAAAGAGCTTTAGGACCAAGGGTATGGTATAGCCAAGAGCCAAAAAATATTAGCAACTACTGCTCATTTAAGGAACCTCCATTTGAGAGCTGCCACCCTAGATATTATCTACCACTAATATCATATAGGACTACTCTGGTTAGGCTCTTCATCTGGCACATAGCACTGCAACCCATGAAACTTGGCTTTGCTTGTTTTTGGCCAAAATCTTGTTGCCCTGAGCTAAACATAAAATTTGTCAGGACGAAGAATATAGTAGTTGAGTGCCGTGGGACAACAGTTTCCCAGTCACCTTTCCCTAGATAGAATGTTTTTGTTCTTCACAGCCTTATATTCTACATGCTTGTATGCCAGTAAAATCAATCCATCTTCTGGCTCAGCCTGAGAGCCCCCTTCCCCCTGCTACTTACAGGTGAAAGTGCTGGCAAATCTCACCTCTGACTCTTATTTTCTGCCCTCAGGTCATGCCATCTCATACCATCTCGGGTGCCATGAGGCATTTGTGGGATAGCACTGGCAGTACAGACCCTCTTGATGCTGTTTTCCTGTTGCCCAGTAGCAGCACTGAAGAAATTACAGCCCACTGACAGGCACTTATAGATGTTTGTGACGAGAGTCTCCTTTCCTTTGACATGTTCCAAACATCACTTTTCTTCTTAAAACGTAGTAGGAGCTTAGCACTGTTACTACTGTTGCTGTCACTTCCTAGTAGCAGCAACAAAACTTGGTTTGTTCCAGCCACTCAACTTCCATTTCTCATCTCCTCTTTCCTTCATTTTCTCTACTACTCCTGTGCATGGTTTTCTTCTTTCTTAGAGTTCAGTGGGAACTTTTGCTGGGGTAACAAGTGTCCCTCAGATGTACTCCAAGACTGTAGTTCTGGTTCTTGCAGAACATGGAGGGAGAAATCTGTCAAGGGGATAGAGAGTGAGGGAGTCGAGCAAAAGCAGGGGGGTGATACAGCCCTGATGGACCAGAAGAAAGAATGAGCTCAAGGCAAGAGTGCGAAGGCAGAACAAGGGGGAAACGATAGACATTAGACCATAAATATGGGCAGGAGGAAGCCTTAAAGACACAAGGCCTTAAAGACAGAAGTAGAGATACAATGAACGGAGTTAAGGACTGTCAGTAAATAGATACACAGTCTGAATGGTAATGGATCAGGAGCTTTAGCTGAAGCACTGTGAATGTTAAGGAGGGAAGGAAAACAGGCAGCAGAGAGTTTGCAGCAATCCAGTTAGCCAGAAGGGACCTTGACTCAGCTTTTCCGACCTCAGAAGCTCACAGGAACAAGGTGGGATGATTGTGGGAATAGGCTTTCTTGGGGAATTCATGAGGTTTTCCAGATGGAAATAGCATAGAGAAACCTTTGCACAGCAGATTTATGTCACCGCTGGCTTCGCTTCTAGCTGGAAATGCAAGGCAGAGTGAAAATAAGTATTTCTTTTCCTCCAGCAATCCTCAATCGTTGAAATATTGAGTGAGTCTGTGAGTTGTGTTTAATCAATGCTGCTCTGGTCAAACTTGTCACTTATGGACAAAAATGCAAGTATGCCAAAGAGAAAACGAGACCAGAAAAAAATAACACTATTGACCATGACCTTTGAGCAAAAGTGGATTTTGTTTCTGTTACACTCATATCTCTTAAACCTCCTAGATCCAAGTTCACATCAGCAGAGTTCACAGTAAGGAGTTTGAATAAGTGACTTGATTTGCCAGAATTTCAGAGCACTGACTTCCCATGAAAGCAGTGGAAACGTCAAGTACCAAGTTTCTTCCAAGACAAGTTAATTAGTTGTAACACTTTTTCTGATCCCATATCTGTGACATGTCTCCTGTGACATCTTGGACCTTCTGCCTTGGTTTCCTGGTAGAGAAACAGCCAGTGACCACAAGTCTGGTGTGCCCCAAGTGTTTTGTCACAGGATTTGGGAAAAAATGGCCCAAAACCATGCAGAATTTTCTTCTTTTTATATGCTGAGGGGAATAAGCTTAAGAAAAAAGAAATCCTCTGTTTATTCATGGAGCTTATTCTAAACAGAAAAAGCAGTGCAGGATTATCTGGTGTAGCTGAAACTAATTACAATACAGTGCATCTTTCCAAGATTAAACAGTGTCTCATACTAAAAAAAGACAGTCTTGAATATTATGGGAAACCATACTGTCTGCTGATACTTTCCCTGAGTTCCACGGTGGATATTGAACTCTGGGCATGTGACTGACAAAGTCAGAATAGGCTTTTTTGTTGTTGTTGGTCATGTTTTTGTTTTTTTTTTTATGTTGAATAGCTCCGTTTTGGCTAAAAGAACCAAATTTGAGATGGGGAAATACTGCTTACCAGCACGATAACCTTGTGTGGCAGCAGACTCATGATAAATACGCTATAGATCTAGAAGTTCAGTCTGATACATAGTCTGGACCAAAGGGTTCTCTCACAGTGTGATGATCTATTGTATTGCCCAGCCAACTGGAGTGGCATTAAAATGAATTATACCAAGTTCCTGGTTTGGGAATTGTCTAGTCCATTATGTTTTAAGTATAGACTTCTTAAAGGGCAGGAGGAACCTTGGAGAGAGACAATGAATTGGAAACAAATTGTAACCATGACATTCTGCCCTCTCTCCTCTCCTCTCCTTGCCATTTTTGGCAATTAGGGCATTATTTCCTCTTTCTGTCACATACTGGTAGGGTTTAAAAAAGGCTTTTCAGTCATTTACCTTGTTCTGATTTGCAGAAAGAGTATAAAAGAGTTGTTTATCCTTTCCTGCCTGCACAGTTATGTCTGTGCTTCCTTTCTCCTGACACACGTCCTTTGCTTGTTTTCTGATGGGGTTTCATAAAGCCAGCATAAGAGATGCACCAATGGGTTGCCTGGGCTAAATCCTTGGTATTTTACAACGCTTTCATGATGCCACAAACCACAAGGTGCTGTATTGTTCAACCAGGCTCTATGTTCACACATTTCTGTTTATTCGTAATGATCACATTTCTGCATGTTCTTGTTCTTCCAGCTGACTCATGTGTGAGAAGGTCTCCAAGTTGTCAAATTCATTCTCAGGTTACTCGGCAAAGTACTTTTCTTTCATTTTCTCTTATTTTCTTTTAATCTATGCTAATTTTAAATACTCTACTGATTATCTTGTGCACTGTCAATTATGTAGCTACCACAGCTTCCGTATTTCTGCTGTAGCTAGAAAAGTTTTCAGCACCAGCATAAACATTCAAGGTGCATTCTCTGGTAATAGCTCATGCTTTCATGCTATCAGATAGGATGACTCCCAGAAAGACAGACTGATTTTGGCTATCCAAGATAACCAGTAAGACAACGCAATTTTGATCCCTTGCAGCCTATATAACCCTGCAAACCCTGATCATTCATTCAGACACAGAGCACTCGTACAGGTCTGAGTGGCACTGTGTGAGTTCAGCAATTCACAGCATTGTGTGGTTGCCATCAGTCTCCTCATCTGCCCCTCACCTTCATTTGGGAACTGACCTCGTACGAACACTTACTTTGCATTTTGATCTCTCTGGCCTTCAGTACAGTGTGCAATTCAGTATGATACCCAGATAGATCGTGTGCTAGTCAAGGGTGAGTCACCCTCAATCTTGGATGTGCAAAAATGCTTATTGAGTCTAAAGGTGGAGGAGACTCACATCTGTTTCACCTGAATTCCCACACAGTTGGCTTTGGATGCACTAATCAGATATCCAGGAAGGATGCTCAGGTCACCATGGCTATGATTTTGCATGAAGTCCTTAAAACTGTATTCCTAATTTTGGATTGTGATGGCTTAGTCACCTGCAAGAAATTAGATTTTATATGCTCATGGCTTGGTTGCTTATTTTGACAGATGCCAAAAATATTGGTACAAGTACCCTTTTCTAATAGCTCATATTGCAGTCTGCACCATTGGCTCTGGTTCTCACATGCTTCATGTAAACTTTTCAGTGTGCAATCCCTATGAAGAGATGATTAATTTGTGTAATAATTACAAATAAAACTGTACTTCAGATTTTTGCAGTGTCATCAGCAACTGCTGATGGATCTACAAGCATAGACTATGTGTCCATGCCCTCCCAAGGCTCTCTTGGAACTGCTCAGTGATGTTAAGCGCTTAAACAGCAGGGATTTTTTGGGAGCAGTCCAGCTTGCTCTGGTATTAGAAACCATTTAGCAAATGGTGATAACTAATTTAATTAGGATCAGATGCTGATACCATTTGTGAAGATGATGCCGTATGGACACAACCCACTGTTCTTTGGCTCTGAAGCATCCTTCTCTGATTTTTGGACTGCCATGAGATACGAACACTAACACACTGACAGCAATGCACAGTAAATGGTTGGAGTATTGGGATATTTGTCATTCAACCGAGGTATTTTATCTACTCAGTTGTCAGATGCCATCAAGAACAGCAGTTTTATATTTCTTGAAAGAATTCATTCCTCAAATGACTCTCTCAAAGTAATCAATGTTCTGAAATTCTTGTCACTTACTGTGCAATTTACACGTTATGTCTAATTTACACACTTTGAGAGCTCAGAAGATTGGTCTGCAGTGATAGTATGTCTACTTCTTGTCACTCAATAGAGGGATCCTGACTAATTGCTGGTGTTTTTCTGCTGTTGTGGATTATGCCTACATGTTCTATGGAGCATGACTTCCATCTTCTGTCAGTTCAGGAAAAATATCCTCACTCAATAAGTTGCTTTACAGGTCAAGAAAATCCTGTTTGTATTTCTTACCTCTGACAATTTGCACAGTTTCCAGCTAAGCTGTGGAGTTCCCTGCCACAGGATAAGGCAGATAGTAAATTTTCTGTGGTTTTTAGAAGACATTATACAAGTTCCTGGGATCTATTGTATTACTTTCTCTTCCTCTAGCAATGGTGCTGATGACAGAGGCCTGATACAGATTGTTGTACTTATTTTTGTCAGTCCTGGCTGAAGACATTTTGGATCACAGACTAAATCCAAGATATGCATATGACCATATTTCTATCACTTCCACACATCATGGCTTGTGTTGAAGCATCAGTTGAATCAGTAGCTGTTAAGTTTATTGCCAGTGACTCACATTTGACCACAATCAAAACTGACCATTCTGTGTGGTGGCGTAGAGAGAGAAGTAACAGGAATGCTGCTGGCACCTCTAAGTAGACTCCTGATGTCCCCTATTGACAATGACAACAGGATGAAGATTAGCTATAACCCTACTATTTTTCTCATGTGTTTTTTCCTCTGGTCTGGTTCATTCTTAGTGACCTGGCTGTTTATCCTCTTACATTTCGCTTGTGGACATAGCACCTGCATTTACATTTACCACACAGCTGGATGATGATTTCTTGTTTGACAGCTGAGGGGCCTTCAGCATTTGCAGATATTATTGTCAGTGATGGTCCTGATAAGAGACCTTTTATAGATAACTGACAGCTTGCACATTCAGGCACATCTTTAGCTGTGATATTAGGTATTTAGCAGGATTTGTGGATTCATAGAATCTGACAGGGATAGCAATGTATGCATTTCTGCTGGTGTCCTGTTATATATGAATATCTATGAAGAATATTCCATTTTCTCTTGTCTACATGGCTGCTACAGGTAACTCCAGAGTGAGAAAAGGGGCAGAGTTCTAAATTTTGCCTTGCCTCTGCACCTCTGCCTTAAAATATTCTTGTTGATATATTGTAAGTTTGAAATCCCATGAAGTCTTCTCGTCTCTGTTTGCAGTGGAGGAAGAACTAAGAAAATCTGTGCATAAGACTGAAACAGATCTGACTCCCTGCAAGAAGTTTTTTAACCAAGAATTCTTTCTTATTTTATTAACCAATTGAGAGTATATCTATTGTGTGACTGAGTCAATGCCCCATTATTTCTGTCATATAAAACGGACAACTCGCTCTTGTTGTGAAATTCAAACAAGTTTACTAGCAACCAATTCACAATAACAACAAGAGCAAAGGAAAAAGAACATTGAGGAACGAGAAAACAAACCGTAACAAAATTCGTAATTCACCCGGGAACGCGGAGATAAAACACCAGGGTAACCGCACGATTACCCGTAACAGGGAGCAAAACAGTGCTGAGGGGAGACTCGGCAAGTCCAAGACTCCAATAGAATTGTCTGAGAGGCCAGGCTCCTCAACACTGGGCTTCCCAACCACTAATTGGTATGGNTTTTTTTTCAACAAACAATGTTTGAACATAAATTACATTCGTGAACAGTAAACAACGACACTTGGCATAATCAACAATCATGCAAAGGCCAATTTTCAATTAATTGTATATGACATTTCAGATTTGTAAATGTCCCACTCTGGTCCTCCAAGGAGTTCCCCAGCAAAGTTATGAGAGACAGTTTCACGAGCTCTACTTCCATGGCATGTTTTTTTTAATGTTTTCCTCCTCAAGAAGCAAAAGAAAGAGAACAATAATACCTTTAATCTGCTGGTTTCTCAATCATTCCTCCACAGTTCTGTGAACACAGAAGGAAAAATCCTTCTAGAGGAGCAGGAGTTGAAGCAATTCATCATGCTTCTCAGGATACTTGTTTTTTTGATTGTTATGCACACACACAGAGAGCAGTCATAGTCTCTAAGTCTTGGGCAGAGACTCCTCATTATTTTGTTGCT
The DNA here is from genome assembly GCA_013398055.1 of Ifrita kowaldi. Classification (NCBI taxonomy): domain Eukaryota; kingdom Metazoa; phylum Chordata; class Aves; order Passeriformes; family Cinclosomatidae; genus Ifrita; species Ifrita kowaldi. Next base: position 29,274 of record VZRS01002392.1, read on the forward strand.
GAGATCCTTTAGAAGAGGGGACAGGTTTCTGCCATATGTCACTGCTACTGAAGAACTGATGGAAGCTGGTGGCATTCAGCTCTAGCTCTGAGATTTTGCTAGATGGCTTTTACTCTGTGAACAGGAACTCTATCTCCACATTTAAATGTTTATTTGAGGAAGGTTTGCTGTTATAAAATTGGTACACTACAAGTACGATCAAGATCCAAGAAACAGAGCAGCTTAGACAACAGCCATCAACGAGCAGAAATCCATCTTCATTCTCAGAACATGTAAATACTGTGAGAGCATAACGTGGCTCACATGGACTGGGGAGAAACGGAGGCAATAAAGTATTAGATAAGAGTAGGGGTCTACAAAGCATATTCCATAAAATCTCACATCCCCATTCCTAGAATCATTCTCCCTTTTCCAATCAGAGTTTCCAGGCTCACCAATGTTCTGAACATGTGGTTTAATAACAAAGCCCAGTGTTTTCTGTGTTTTGGGGGAGTTTTTTTGTTGGTTTTTTTGTTTGTTTGGTTGGTTTGTTTTGGCGTTTTGTTTGTTTCATTTGTTTGGGTTTTTTTTATTTGGTTTGTTTCTTAATAAGCAACCTGCAAGGGTTTTTTAATAATAAAACCAGTGCTTAGCCTCATTCAGAGACCAAAGCTCTCACTGTGTGGCAAGTTGCTCAAATCTACAGGAAAATGTACTCCTGCCCTAAGCAGCAGGGGACAAAGGGTATGTGCTAAAGAAGGGGGAAGGGTTGGTTGCAGGGCAGGAGCAAATGATGCAAAGACAGCAAAGGGATGCTTTGATTTTTAAAATAAATCTGGGTTTAAGTCTTTTCAGGTGAACAGCACTACCCCAGTATAATGAAACAGAAAAGTGCAGTGCTTAGCCCTGGAAGATGAGAGATGTACAAACCAAATCTGTAATGTCCACAGCAAGCAAGAAATGGCAGCAACTTCCTAGCTACGAGTCTAGGATGCTGCTGTCAAAAGCACTGATGACATTTGATGCAGCAAATGAGACTGGAAGGAAAATTCAGAGTCAACATTTGCCCTGGAGCTTCTGACAAGTAGAAGTAAACTGACGGTCATCAGGATCCTCTGCCAGTGGAAGAACATGTCTTAGAACATGTTGAAATTGAGTTATCATTGGCTAAATTGAATTGCAAGAAATCTGTGTGTGTGTGTGTGTGCAGTCCTTTGAACTGAAAGAGCAGATACCCTGCAAGCAGAGACGAATGAAAATCTGTGGTGTGTTTCTGGGCAGGCAGTGCCTGGTGTTTGGGACCTATGATTTTCATTACTGAACTGAAGAGCTTAGTGTTAAAAAGCAAAACATGATCTAGTGAACACGAAGAGACATGAATACTCAAGAAAATTTCTGAGTGCTGTGAATAGAAGCCTTAGGAAGGAACTGCCTCAACTTGCCCAATTATTTGTTCCTGCTCCAAAACAGAGTTCCTGTAAGAGTTGTGAATTAGAGTATCAGGCAGCTGTGGCACTTCTCTTACAGAGCAGCCACTCAAAGTTCTCCAGACTCCAAACTGTACAAACTATTTCATTTCTATTTCTAAAAAGCTTATTTAATCTTTGTTTTTATAAAGCTTTCAAATCTTGTTTCGGAGCTTTGTTAAACTGGGATTTATTGGTGATACAACATCAGGAAACTTGCAAAGCTCCTTATTTTTCTGAGCAACTGTTTAAGGGTAAAAGCCTGCAAAGGCAAGTATCATTATTTTTGTGTCACTGTCTGTACATGAAACAGAAATTTTAAATCAGATTTTGATCCCATATATATATATATATACACACTTGCATATATTTATGTATTTATAGATTTAAAATATGTATTTATATCATGTGAAGACCTCTTCCTTTACCTGATGAATGTTTTATTTACAAAAAGAGATTTAGAACTGAATGAAAAAAATATTACCTCAATTTTTCTCTTCATTTAGAGGAACACAACTGATTTCAGTGGAAGTTGCCTCTGATTAAAGCTGGTGAGTGTACCAGAACAGCCTTTATATATCAGGGTATAGACCAGCAAGCTGAAATCACCCAAACAAGTTTACTGTTCAAGCTAGGATTTAAAAGTCCTGAAAATCCTATTTATGTAATTTTTATTTCCCTTTAACCCCTTGGCAATAGCTGGTAGGACTCCTGCCATAAGCACTAATGAATTTTGCATTGAATTCTGACTCTTGGCATTTAGGGCTTAATAAAATCTTCTTTTCCTTTATCTGGAAGATTCCTTTTCTGCTAATTGGTGTCAACATCAATCAAGATCAGAAGTGCAACAACAATAGTTTAAAGGCCTTTTGCTCATCTGCTTTATACCCCAAGTAATATGGAGCTGTAGTCAGCTTACACGTAAAAGTGGCAATAAATGTCCTTTCACTGTAAAATGCACAAAATTCTTGGAAACTTTGAAAAAGGGTCCTGTTGCTGTAAATTAAATGCTGCTTTCAGACTTGTGTCAGTTACACAAGTCGCATTTTGAGTGAGAGGGGCTGTGCTAAATGCTTTGTGTAGCCTTAGAAGAGCTTCCTCTAGACCTCCAAAACTGTGGATGACACTGTGGAGTTTTTCTTTAGAGGAAGATCCTCTGGAAGATGAGGGCTGGGTCACAGATTCATGAATGTGCATGCCTAATATCATAAGCATCTTTGGGAGAACTTTCATTGTTTATGCTAGTTAAACACATCATTAAAACCTGTGGCCAGGGTAGGGATGGAAATATGGCTGCTGATTGGCAGCACCTTGGTTCCATGAGAGGAGACTGCCCCTTGCTCTGTGCAAGGCTGGAGACCTTGGGTCCTACTGAATTTGGGGTTTGCCCAGGTGAGAAGCAAGATCCAGGCAATCAAGGACTCTGGATAAGTCCCTGCAGAAGATGTTTGGTGCTGCACAAAGTGTTGTATATGTTGGTGAGACAGTGGCTGCCAGGACAGTCAGCTCCCCCATCCCTGCAGGAATGGCAGAAGGGCGCAGCAGCCCATCAAATTCAGTCGTAGGGTTGCAATGACTTCTCCTCCTGTCTGTTGAGAGATTTGGAATACTGTTATTTGTCTAGACAAGCCATGAAAGGATGATGTCTGAGATGAAACCAGCCCACAACAGGGCTGCCTATTACACAAAGACTCCTCCTGAGCTCTGATCTTCTCCTGCCTGTCCTGCAACAAGCAGCACAGAATCTAATCCTTACAGTGGCAAGGGACTGCAGCCTCTATCCCTGACAGTAACAAGGGGAAGATTTGTGTGAGCACAGAGACCAAGCCAAGGACTGGAGGAGTGCCTGGGAAAGGTGGTTTGTGAGGAATGGCCTTTAGTAATGACCAAAACTTGTGTGGCAATCCCAGCTTGGGGCTCCCCACCTCCATCACTCTTAGTGCGAGTATGGAGTTGAGATGGCATGTGGAGATCCCAGTGCCTCTGTAGGGCCAGCACAGAAAGCTCCATTGATGAGTCAGGTTCTGTCCTCCGAGAGACAATGTATTGATTAGTAAAATGTAAATGAAGAAAAAGATTTTTCCACACCGAGAATCAAAGACACACAGTAAAAAGTGTAATTATTTTCCTCAAAGCGAAGGTAAATGACATGCAGGATATTTCCTGCCTTTCCTTGGTTGAGCTGGGGAAAAGTACTTCCAGACAGAGAAGCAGTATGAGACTGAAGTCATTGCTGACAGAGGATCAGGGACAGCTAACAGCAATTTCCAGTCCTCCCATGAGACCTTGTGGCTCACACTGCTGCACAGCTCGTTGAGCTGCAACATTAGGGTAGCTTCATCTTATTGCCCAGTGAAGCCTAAAATGAAACGTGGGGAGGTTCATGGTACTGGCTTTGTTAGGTGCTACAGTGCCCATAAAGGAAGAATGCATAAGGGAAGGACAAGCATGTACATGAAATCATAGGATCATTTATGTTGGAAAAGATCCTTAAGGTCATCGAGTTCAGCTGTTTACCCAGCACTGCCAAGTCCACCACTAAATCCTGTCCCCAAGTGCCACATTGATACGTCTTTTAAATATCTCCAGGGATGATGACTCCAGACCTTCCCTGAGTAGCCTATTCAAGGGCTTGATGACCTATGGTGAAGAAATGTTTCCTAATATCCAGTCTAAACCACCCATGGCACAACTTGAGGCCATTTCCTTCTGGCCTATAATTTCTTACTTGGTAAAGAAAGAGGCTGATCCCACCTGGCCACACTCTCCTGTCAGGGAGTAGTAGAGACTGATAAGGTCTCCCTGAAGCATCCTTTTCTCTAGGCTAAACAACCCCAGGTCCCTCCACTGCCCCTCATAAGTCTTGTGCTCCAGACCCTTCCCCAGCTTCACTGCCCTTCTCTGGACCTGCTCCAGCCCCTCAATGTCCTTCCTGAGCTGAGGGGCCCAAAACTGCACACAGCACTCGAGGTGTGGCCTCACCTGCCCAGCACAGCAGGACAATCACTGCCTTGGTCCCACTGGCCACACTATTGCTGGCCATGATGCCGTTGGGCTTCTTGGCCCTCTTGCCCCACCTGGGCACATGCCGGCTCACCTTCGGCCACTGTCAGCCAGCACCCCCAGGGCCTTTCCCGCTGGGCAGCTTTCCGGCCACTCTGCCCCCAGCCTGGAGCACTGCAGGGCCTTGTTGGGACACGAGGGCAGGACCCAGCACTTGGCCTTATTGAACCTCATTCAATTGGTTTAATTCTATTGATCCAATCTCTCCAGAGCCCTCTGCAGAGCCCTCCTAGCCTCTAGCAGATCGACATCCCCACCCAACTTGCTGTTGTCTGCAAATTTATGGAGACTACACTTGTTCCCATCACCTAGATCATCAATGAAGATATTGAACAGGACTGGGCCCAATACTGATCCCTGGGGGACACCAATGACCAACCGGAGGCAGCACCACCACTCTCTGGGCCCAGCCATCCAGGCAGTTCTTGCCTCAGCAAAGAGTGCACCTATCCAAGCTGTGGCTTTCTGACTTTTCCAGGAGAATGGCCTGGAATGCCATTTTGACACTACTTCATCACACAGTGCAGTACAAGGCTGTGTCTGGTCAATAGAGCAGTGGCAAATCTCTTGGTGTCCCGCAGGCCATTGTGCATTTTGAGTAATAGCTGCCTGGGGAGCAGGTTAATGCCAGGCACAGGCTCTGTTTGCTGTAACTCACGTGAATAGCTATGAACAGAAAGGCTGAACGTTGCGATGACAACACATCAATAAGCAAAGCCACTTTCTCCACCTTTTGACATGAATTACCTGTCTTGGATACTGCACTATAATCAGCACTTGCATCACCAGGAGGAAAATAAAGGCCAGTATGACCTTCTGGAGCAATAGGACCTGTTTTCCTGGACTGATGAGAGAGTCATTAGTCTGAAAAGTTACTTGGACTGTCAGTAACCTGCTCACTGTGTGATGCAGTGCCTTGGCTGAGCCACACCTCCGTGTTTAATTTATCCCTTCTGCACAGGGTGAGTTCTTTAGGGACTGTTAAGAGTAAATGTTTCTGCAGGCACAATGGCTGGGCAGCCTGCAGCACTACAAGGACAGCACATGGACTTTGTGCAGAATCAAACATGAGCCCTTTGGGGTGGATCACTGGGGTACAGACGGAGAGAATTGGGAGGAATAGTTTTGCTGGGATTTCCAGCAAACCTCCTGACCCACCTGCCTGTGTGCCCCTGGTACCGGGGAAGGAAACAGCTACAAAAACAGTGGGACTGATTGCACATTAGAGGGGCTCTCCTATCAACAACAAAACAGACTGTTCTGTCTCCATTCACCTTCTAGGCAGATCAGGGCAGTCCTTTATGCTGGTCTTAGCTATTTCTCTCTTCGTTTCACACATATTTCAAACAAACAGGGATGACAAAAGCACGCAATTTATTGCAACACACAGTGCTGGTAATTTTGCAGGATCTGAGGCCAGCTGAACAATATGCTGCTGACCTTAAATTGCTCATTCCCCTTTGCTGTTAAGTAAAAGAATAAATCAATGGGTAATTCCTTTCTCTCACCATACCTCCTCTCCCTCCTCCATTTTTAAAGCCAGACATCAGTCCTTTTTATTTAGCCATGACAATGCAAAGAGTGCAAAGAAAATCTCAGTACCCAACCAATATGTTTAGTTTCTTTTATAGTGTTAATTAGGTGTGCTTAGTGCCTTTCTGAGGAAGCCAGGATGCTAACCTTAGAAACTCAGATAATCCTATTGTCAAATATATTTGTTTATTAAAATATTTGTTTCCTTTTTCTTAGGAGGACTTAGCTTAGAGGATTTTGCTTCTCCTCTAAAACCCAGACTAACCAGGGGATTGCTGGATGCTGGGGTATGTTGCGGGCCAATGATTGCAGAATTACCTGCTGCTGTATCTTGTCTGAGCAATGTGTGCAGCTACAGCATAGCACAGCAGTTTGAGGAGCTGGGAGAGATGTAAAACTGTTTTAATCCTTTGTAGTTCTTACCTGAAGTTATTGGATGGCATGTTATTAGCACAAAATGAGGAAGGCTCTTTTTTAATACATGGAAAATATGAACAAGGTGCTCCTGCTGCTGTTGAACATGTTCTTTGGTAAGAACAACTTATTTAGATTTGGAAGTAGCTCAGAGCAACTAGATCCTTCTTTCATTTATACACATATAGTTTCTGAATTGGAGAGTCTGGATTGCAGACCTTCAGCGCTTCAAAGAAGTGCAATAGCACACAGGGAAAGGGATCGGATAACAGCAAAAAGCCACATCATATAAGTCTGAAGTTTCCCATGAGCTAATGCATGCAGTATTCTTTGTGAATATGTGTAGGCATGTCTATTTAGATATGCTTTTTTTTTACAGCATCATGACCATGTTGAGCCTGGCAGCACCTGTGAAGTGGGAGCCTGAAGTGTGTTTGTTTCCTTCCCTCTCCTGCCCTGGTGGTGAGGCTGTTACGTGTCCTGCCCGACTTGCTGAGCACAGGACAAAAGGAGCATAGGCAGGCAGGCACTTTATCTGAGCTGTCCATATAGGAGCAGAATTAGGATTTCCTACCAGCACAGAAAACCATTCTAATAGTAAGAAATAAGCCATGGGAATTAAATCATAAATATATATTCTGCCCTTAGGGGATATCAGTTTGTATCACAGAGTATCAATAACCATTCCCTTTTGTGCTGTTGGGCAGGGGAGGCCAGTTAAGCTGCTCTGAAGCAAATGAACTGTTAATATCTGAGGCATCCTCTACGAGAAAGAGGCATGAGGGCACTATGTCAATTTATTGTACTGAGATGAAATAGAAACTGCAGCAAAAATAGGAAAAAAAGTCTGTTTCAGTGAACAATCACATTTTGGAATTTTCTTTTCTCCATGGTAGAAATTTAATGAAACAACTGGAAGTCATAAGGAAATAAATTATTTTCTTACTAAGGAAAAACATTTTGGGCTTGTTCAGAAAAGCTGAATATCATTCTCATCTCTGTTTCAGATGAGCCATGTCACAGAGGCCAGCCATGATTTGGTTTCTCAACAGGCTGTTTCCTTCAGGGCTAGTTAGGCCTTTGATTTCACTTGATATGGAAGTACCTGTGGTCTTCTGAGCCTGTTATCTTGCAAGATGAACAATCAGCAATAAAAATGAATAAAAAACCAAATATGTGCCAACAGACCAGTTTTGTGAATCACAGAGCCACAAGGTCAGTTGTCATTGATAGGCAGTTGGCTATGAATTACCACTGCTGATTAATGCAAAGCATTGCAGGGACAATGTTTTCTGTCACAGATTCATAGAATGACTTGGGTTAGAAGGTACTTTAAAAATCAACTGGTTCCAATGCCTCTGCCATGGACACCTTTCATTTGGCCAGGTTACTCAAAGCCCCATCCAGCTTGCCATTGAACTTCCAGGGATAGGGAGTCCACAACTTCCCCAGGCAACCTGTGCCAGTGCCTCACCCACCCTCACAGGAAAGAATTTCTGCCTAATATCTGTCACTTCATTCTCCTACACGGTCTTCTGCAGAAATTAATTTTACAGAACCAATATCCACCATTTTATTTGTTTTAAATTTATCTGCCATGAAGTTCCCCTTCACTCTTCTCTTTAGTGGTTTCCCCCTCCTACTATGAGACAGAGTGAGTAATAAAACAAATTCAGTTTTTGCTGGTTTAAGATTTGTCATCCTGTGCTTTATGACTTAGAATTGGTCTTGCTAGGAAAAGAAGCCACTGGGAACAGAGACTTATTCTCTGTTCAAACTGACAGCAGGATAGACAGGTGTCATCTCATTATGACATTTAAAGGTGGACGAGCCCCATGAGGGAGGGTGTTCAGTCTGGTGTAATCAGTGTCAACTCTTATGAAGACTATTTTTGTCAACTTTATTTATTCTTTTGAGACATTGCTTTATAGTAACAGGAAGGCTGTAATTTAAATGGTTATGGGGTGTGGGTGGTTTATTAATTCTTTACAAAAGGCAGACTCTCCATCGAAATCCTGAAGTGGCTGACCTGCAGTATCCTCTCTCTTCCCTTCCCACCTGCTGTGCCCCGAAACACGAAAAGAATACTATGGCTCCTTCAATTAATCTGCAGGGATGGAAAATTAGCATCTTTCCTTTTTATTTAAGGAAGATGCTGCACCCCTGAGACTTTCGCAGAGACACCTTAATTGGTCATCTTTCCGAGCTTTCATTTTATTAAGAAACAATGAGCAGCATTTTGCAGCTAGCCTATGTAAAAAATGCTGAAGTTTATTGTAACATGGATCTCTAAACCACTGAAATAAAGGCTTGTGTGGGCAATTTGCAATAGCTTCCACTATTTAAATGCAAATGTGCATACAGAGCTTTGCTCTAGATATCAGCCATTTGATACACCTTGGGTTTTTTGTCCCTGCCCTTAAATACCTGAGGTTCTTTCTGAGATGCACAGTCTTTAAAAAACCCAAACAAACAAAAACAAAACAACAAAAAACACCAAAAGCAACAAAAACCATGACTGAAAATCCCCAAGAACCAATCCACCAACCTGCTCCCCAGGTTGCAGGTTTTACATTTAATGTCAATATTCCCTGCAAATTCCCTTATTCATCTGTAAAAATGTGTTTCATCCAGGCTGGCCCCTCACCTTATCCAAATGGCCCTTAGGCCACCAGCTGCTGCTGGAGAAGAGAGGAACAGATAGCGGAGTACACAGGCCATGGCATGCCAAATGCATTTGCCACAGCAGCAGCCCTCTTTATTTCTCTGTCTCTTCCTCTAGAAATCTTGAATGTGTTTAAATATTAAAGCTGGACACATCTCAGTGTATCCCCTGTGGAGTCTTTCATTGAAAATATCCAAAATCCAATAAAATCAGCTGGTCCTTTTGATGTTTGTAAAGTGGTTGCTCACTGAGGTGGCTGGGCTGGGAGTCTCACATCAGTCTCCCATAAAGATATCTACAAAATATTTCCAATAGTGCTGATAATTGTAATCTGCTTCCAGGGTATTCCATTCTGCTCAGCATATCCTTTATTTTTTTTAAAAAAGGATATTTAGGAGGATTTGTTTGCTTTATTTCTACCTCAATGTAGCATTGATTTTCTTTTTGTTTTAGAGAAATCCCTTAACCAAAAAACACCTTGAGGTTACAGAAATCTATTCATTTCCTAGGCAAAACTGTTGATAGTACTGTCTAAACCAGAATTGTTTCATCTGTACTAAGAAGAGAAAGTGGCTGCTGTGTCAACAGCGTGAAAACTCAGTAATTCTAGCATTTAGGGTTTTTTGTCTTAATAATGATGCTCCACTTGTATCTCCCTATAAAAACAAATGGAAAAGGACAACAGACTTCCAGGTACTTTTCATGATCACAGACCCAGTACAGCTGGGAATAACAGCAACTTCCAAGCCCTTTAGGATTAAGTTACCATGCAAAATAAGCTTATGTGCTTTGCTTTACAAAGCAAACCCTTTTCATGCTCTCAAATCAAGACCGGTGAAATACGAGGACAAACGCCCAGCTCCTGCAGAAGTATTTATACTTCCAGTTAATTTTCATGTCAGGCAACAATACCATTCACGAAGATTAAAAATGGGAGTCAGAAGACAATAGAGGTTCTCAGCCAAATTAGTATTGTCTGTCAGAAAGAAGAGATTCTTCCAGCAGCCACCACATTAACCACTGGCCTCAGTCAGTTTTCCATTGAGTAGCAGGCGATTTTCCAATTTCCTAATACATACTATTGCCTTGGCAAGCGGTAAATGGGATCTTGTGCCAGGACACTTGTATCTAGAGCATACTTTGACTCCTTGCTGTGTTTGCAGAAATTCCAGGTACACATCATTAATCACAAAACCTGTCCAATTCTTGAATTATTTAATACAATATTGGAGCAGTTTTGAATTATTTAAAGCAATATGCGAAAGGTTCTCTGTGATATACATGCAGAGATTATTAAGAACCTTGCTAAACAGACTTAAATTGCCAGAACCTAATATCAGCTCCCCATGTTCCATAGCCCTAACTCAAGGAGGGGAAGAAACAAAATACTGCTGTCCAATAGCCTCCTGCTTTACCCTAAAGTTTACTGCAACTGTTATAAATAAGTGAAATGGTTTTAATCTACCTCATTCGTAACTGCTCAAAACATGACAGGGAAAAATGGCCAGCACATTGTAATTTGGTATTAGTGGAGAACGGGAAAGCCAGGAAGTTCATCTGATCCTCCCGATCCTGTGAACAGGCAGATATCACATGGAAACAGGTTGTCTTCCAAAGTGCCTTGATCTATTTTTTTTTTTTTTTTTAAATCTGGAGAGACCAGGACTGAAAGAGCAACTTCTATAATGCATCTGGTAGTTCTTCAAGAGGCATTAAGAGTGAAAAACATTACTTGGGTCTACTTGAGAAGTTCATTCAGCTCCTTAATCACACCCAGAATGAGTGGACCACAGCCGGATCAGTACCAAGGGTGCTCCAGGAACCAAATAGTAGAGCTGGACATCAAAATGCGACTTCAGCTTAGCCTCATAAGCAGTTTAGCCCACATTTAAACAATGACTTTGCAGCTGTTATAAATGAACATGCCCAATTAAGATAAAACAAGTATAAAATTTATTTCGTGTCCGAGAGTTCGAGCACGCAAAGCCACGATCGAAAAGGGAGACAGTGCCAAGCCCAGGATTGGAACTGGGTGAACACAGATCTGACCTCTATCGCATCAGACCTCCCTCTGTTCACGGCAGCTACTTCCAACAGCTTGCTTATATACAGTTTTTTCCCATAAAGTCCGGATCTAGGGCACTTGTCATATTCATGAAGTACGCCATTCATGAAACTGAGGTGGACAAAACGTATCCTGTCCTTGATTAATGTCCCATCACCAGTGGGTGTTATCTGATGGCCCATGATGTTCCATATCTGGGTTTCCGATCCGGTCGTCAACACTTGAGCTGGGAGGGGATTCTTGCGGGTAGTTAATCAGTTCTGCCGGGAAGTTCTCCTTGAAAATGTAAATAACTAGAGCCAGCTTGATTCTTTCTTGACGAGTTGTCATTCTCTGTAGTTCTGCTTTTGGGATGTAAATTAGTTCCCGGTCGAGTTCTGTTCGTTTTAACATTAGTTACAACTCAATATTACAACATATTTCAATATTACATATTTGAGCACGAATTCCCCGTTTTATTTATAACACAGCCATGAGCTTATTTTGGGGTTATGGTTATGCTTTCCCCCCGAAATGGTCCTCACACTCATAAAGATTGGCTGGGAGAAACATCCTGAACCCTAAAGAAGGGAGAAGTGGCAGCTGAGTAATTCTCATTGTCAAGAGAATCAGTTCCTGCATCCTTCCTCCTCCTCTTCTTCTCTTACAAAGCCACTTGCTAGGGAAGATGGGGACCATTTCCTTAAAGTCCCTTGAGGACAGATGCTGATAGGATTAGGACCCTACAGAAGTGAGCATGCCAGGTGACCCTCATCTGAGCTGCTGTCTCAGTCTGACTATGCCTTCAGGCACATTAGCAGATACACTCTGGTTATTTTCTTGAAACTTTTCATCCTAGCCAAGCAGGTGAACTGAAATTTCCCACAGTTTTTCCCTTTACCTTGACAGAGAGAAGCTGAGATTCTCTTCCAGTCACAGCATTGCAGAGCTGCAGCTCTTTGTGCAAGTGTGCCCATACATCCTTTAACTTGGCCCAACAGAGACATGGATATTAGGGAGTAATTTTCAATAGAATATTATTTTCTCTCTGTTTCTAAGTAATTTATCTGTGAAAAAAAGCCCAGTCAGTTTTCCCTGAAAAGTACATAGCATTTTCCCATTTTTAACCTTAAAATACCGCAATTAAATGGTGAAGAAGGGTAGAAGAGGAATTACTGACGTATTTTTTTAGCCAAGTAATCACAATGGAAGCATTCACCTTTCCACTGATTTTGAGATGGCCATGAACTTATTATATAGCCCACTCTAACACACCAGGATAATGTATGATGGTGAATCATCCTGGTTTATCCATTCAGCTTGTCCTGTGAGTTTACAAGGGCTGAAAATCTATTTGCTTTTCACCTCGTTTAGCCTTGATTTAATGGTATGAGAGGAAATGAGTAGATGCCATACTTCAGTGTCTCTCTATGGGGAGTAAAGCATTGCACACATTGTTGCTGATGCTTCTGCTGCACTATGGATGGGGGGGTATGACCCCCTGTGCATAAGGGACAAATACGCAGCTCTGCCCTGATAACAAGCCAGGCACAAAACATTCAGGGTTTTGCCCACTCCTTGTCCAGTGGTTTGATTATTGGAGGAATGAAAGGCAGTCCCACTGCACCTCCACGCCGAGTGCTCCTGGGACTGTGCAAGGCATCAGGAGGCCCTGACTCACCAGGAATTCGAATTTCTATGTCTGTGAAAGTTATAGAATTATTCTGGGAGAGATCTGGGAGGCAGCTTTTCTGCCTGGCATATCGTGCTTCCACTGGTGTAGAGCACACCTAGTTTTGTGATTTGTTTTATAATGTCATGTAGAGTAAGGTGCTCTCTTTCCCTTCCCTCCCCACAACTCCCCAGGCTTTGCTGACACTGTACCAGCTGGATTTTGCCCTGTACACTTTTTGGTCATTCATTCAGCACCACATTCTCTTTACTTCATGTACATCCAAAGCTACAACATAAAAGTTGACCAACCAGTGCCTTGTCTATTCTGAAGGCAATGTAATCACACCACAGGCACAGCTGGCTTGTATTTCTTTCTTTCCTTTTTCAGCTTTTCCCATATTCTTTAATTTAAGCAATTTTAAAACCAGGTGACAAGTCCAGTTGTCACTCCCTGTCATAACGGGTGAAAAAGGCCTTTATGAATACATTATTTTTGTTTCATGGACATCCATTCTCATCACTCGATTCCTTTGAAATCAGTTTTGGTTTGTAGAACTTAAGAGCTGTGTACTTAATCTTAACATCCTTACAAAGATTTTCAATCAGACATTTATGGTAACCCAGAGCCTACAATATCCACCATAAAATTGTTTTAAGCATAATGTAGACTTTCAAAGGCAAAATATTTTTAGTTCATATTTTCCTTAACTTCTGGATAATTTTAATTGTCTGCTTTGTTGAAAGAAATGTGTTTGGTTTTTTTATGCAACATTATTTTTCCCACAGAGCATTCTTTGATGTACACAAAACCAATAATACAGAGATAACCATCTTGTGCCATTATTGTGGCACTTCAAGACTTCTTTGAATTATTTGTGGTGCTGTAAGGATTAGAAGACTCTCAGATTGTATATGAGCGTCTTTCATTTAATTCAGACAGAACTAGTTCTGTTTATTAAGCACTTTCAGTAGGAGGGCACCATCACAAAGAAGCAAAAGGCTTCCCATCTTTTATTGTAACTGCAAATTTTGTATCCTGCTGCAGCTCAGGGTGTATTTTCTTTTGCAGCATGGCTTCCTTTGAAAAGGGAAATATTTGGGGAGAAATTCTGACATCTTATTCACATTCTGCAATAACAACTCCTTCCACTGAAATCAATAAGACTACTCAAAGGATGAAGAGTTACATTATATGTTTGAGGTGGATAGAATCTGATCCCTCAGAATTTAGCTGCATTTCTTTTCCTTTTAGCCTGCTTGACCAAGCTGGATGAGAACAGCCATAAACCAGCGCTTCAGCCCATGTGAAAATGCTGCTGGTACCTGGAGAGCAGCATTCAAAACCAAACTACAGCTCCTGTAAAGTGAAAGATGGAGAAGTAGAAAGAGAAATAATTACAGTAAAAAGCCAATTTAGTTATCAAAAATCTTCAAAATCCAAATGAAGCAATTATTTTGTTGAAAAGCAAGGAAGCAAATTGTACTGCAGTCAATTGCACAATGCCATTCAGAATGGAAAAAAGTTGTTAGGGTGAGAAGTCTGATAAAGTTATGGTGAACTGCAGCTTTTACTTGATTGTTTATTAATAACAGAAGTATTTTAGGATAGATATGTTAACAGGCACACTTACCTGCCTCAGCTGATGAGTTACTATTATGGTTTTGCCCAAAGCAAATGTGCTGAGAAAAGAGACTACACACTGAACTCACAGATCCTGGCAGTGCTGATGTCCCTCAGGGATCTTTCTTTAACTTTTACAACTTCTTTCTCTGCTCTTATGCCTGAATGATTTTCTCCAAAAAATCACAGCACTTCCTCCACAAGGTGTTGTATCCTGAATCCAACCAGCCTCGCAGACCACGTCCCAGAGACGAGAAATCCACAGCAGAGTGGCAGATTTCCCACAGGCCACTTTCAGTGTATCAGTTCACAGACAATTGCAGGGATGTTGTGTCCTCCTGTACTTTTCTCAGATGAGCTGGAAGGATGAAAAAAGTGGTTAAGAGACCTGAACAGAAAGGAGGCAGTGACAGCCCAGCCTGGGGAGCCAGGGATTCTGTTCACTTGAAGATGTGCTGAAAGAAATAAGCTATGGCTCCCTTCATTTAAATTTATTTATCTTTTTATTATTCTTTTAATGGGTACATGTCACATTATTAATGCAGTGGGAGAGAAAACTTGCAAGCTCCAGCAGACAACTGGGTATAGGGTTGCATGGTACTGTGCTTGGTTTTGCAATATGGATGTGACAGATGGAAGAGCCACTGCAGTCCTTGTGTGTATTCCTTCGGTAGAGAGAACAGTAATGTTTGAAACATTCATAGGAACATAACGTTTAGCCATCTCTCCTACCATTAATCAGGCTGGGTTTAGTCTGCAGGAGGGGATTGGAGGAGTTCTGATCCCTTCTGACCAGGCTGATTGCCCTGATAATCTCATACTTCCCACTTAACTGTTTATCTCAGTGGTCTCAACACCTGGATTTAGAAGTTTTGTTTTCTGGCAGTAAAGCCCCTGATACGGCTGTGGTTGATGACTTTGTCTGTTAAGCCAGGCTACAATATAAATAAATAATGCTGAGCTGTAAAATTGTGGTTGACACCAAGAAAGCTGACGAAATGGGAATGTTTTTGTCTTTAGGAATTAGCATAAGAAAGTTGGGTATGTGCATCAAGTTGATGTTGCTAAACTTCCACAAACAGCTTGAGTTCCATGTGGCAGGATCCTGGGGATTTTAATTAAGATCAATGACTTGTCATTTTAATGACTATGGATCCAAATCACATTGGGAAATTTAGCTTGTTGTGTCTCAGTACTCCCGTTTCCTTTAAAGAAATCAGGGAAGGTAAAACTTCCTTTTTCCAATTCTTTGTTTCTTCTTTTGCAGCGAGCATGTCATGGCAGGAGTGTGTTTGTTCAGCACCTACATCAGTAATGACCTGGACTCAGATACAGAGTTTAGATGAAGTTGCAAGGAGAGTCTTGACAACAGACTTGCTTTTCAGTTTCTTGGTAAAGTATTGGTACAAATTTAATACAACCCAGCTGTGTTATAGAAGTGGGGCTTCTGGTTTAGATCAGAATCCATAAACATAGCGTTGTGATAAGAAGTTAATAACAAAGGACAGATTAATTGTACTGTGGGAATGTTTTGACTAGCACTTGTTCAGTTTCTGAGTGTTTTGTCAGTACTTTCTTAACCTGGACTAATTCATCCACCTCTTTCTGGAAAATTCAGTGTATTGTGTCATTCAGCATAAGGGAACAGAAGTGTTTTCCATGATCTATGTAATAATCATCAGTGTTTTCACCAGTTTATCTTGCCTTTCACACAGTAAAGATGTGCATTCCCAAGGTGCCAGATGTTTACACCACCGAGTAGGTGAAATGTAGTAGAAAAGGATGTCATTTTGATGACTCTCTTTATTGCATATTCCTACCAGTGCTCATTTGAGAATTTGGGATGACAGAAGTAAATAATGCTTAGTACTCCTATAGCACAGAACATGTTCAAAATTGAATTTTAGTAGGAGTATGTTTAGAGATCTCTGAAAAAGTAAACATGTACCAAAGGGAGAAAGTTAAACCTTGAGTGTGATAACACCGTGTCAAGCCAAGAAGTGTTCCCTGGGGAGTGACTTTTTCTCATCTAGAAAAAGAACAAAAAATGCTTCTGTGAGTAGGTAAAATTAGATGCCTAAATGGACTCCAGGGAAATTATTGTGAGGGAAAATGTAATTGTTTAATTTCTCACTACAGATCAAACTTAACTTCTAATTTGGATAAGTATTGAAATTCAAGAGAGACCTTGGAAAAATTTAATAGTTATTATACTTATCTGTGAAAACTAAGGTACTTGCAATCCAACCTGACATTACAGAGCTGTTAAGATATTACAGGAGAGGTGGAGGTAGCTTTCTCCTCCTGATATTTCAGAACAGACTGAGATTTCAGATTAGAGGTGGCTTGGTCTGAAGGCCATATTCATAAGAGCTCTAGCATTGTAGATTTGAGGAAATACAGACAATATTTGAGCCAAAGTTGTATGTCACTTAAAGTAAAAATTCAAAGAAAAAACCCCATGCCATCAATATTTTGGCTGTTTAAATATGTTAATATTGTACCACAGTAAAGTTCATTTACTTGTGTTCCCCAACCTACTCCTCCTGGCATAAGATACTGGATGCCAGACACAAAGCTTTTGTCCCCACACCATGCACTCCAGTGTATGACCTACCAGCATAGAGAAAAATGAGTTGTAAACCAATGGAATGAAACACAACACGTTAAATATACATTTTGGAACATAAGGGATGAAAAGATAAATATTAAAAGTCATCCCAATAATAGCAATACATAAAATATCTGATGATTCTCTGAGTATTTTTAGAAAGCAGTGCATTGCTGCGGTATGCAACTGAAATATCATCCAGTGAGACTTCAGCATAATTAAGCAATGATTAATCAATACTTAACTAAAGAAATTAAGCTCAGGAGAAACAATTAATTGAAGTTAAGTGAACTTTGACAGCTCATATTAAACTAAGGCTCTAATTAACAAAAGCATTGTGCATCCTCTAAACAGAGGGATGAGCAGGCTTCAGGTGCTAAGGATGGGGTGAGCGTTACTCTGCAGATTTCTTGATGGTGAGGAGCCACTGATAGAGAGCTTCATTTCAAGGCTTTGAAAAGAGAAGGTGATTTTTCTTTGGGTGCACACAATGCTGTTTGGTGACTTTGTCTTGGCAGTTCAGGCAGCTCTCTGGAGGAACAAATGCAGTCTCCTGCTAGGGTTTGCAGCTTAGCCCCACGTCCTTCAGGCTCCTATAAGTTAAGACCAAGCTGCTGGATGAGGTTGAGGGCGAACTGCTGTAATGTCTGTGACATTGCCAAACTCCACAGAGCCAGAGGGCTTTGGCTCTTCACATCACTTGGAGCTCCACAGCACAATTTCCTGCAGGAGTTGTGGCTGTGGAAAACCCCAGCAGGAGCAGCTGTTCCCAAAGGGCTGCAGCCCAGGTAAGGGCTGGGATAGGGGGATGAGGGAGGAACAGTCTGGGGGACCTGGGAGAACCCGACTGTGACAGAATTTTCTCATTCTCATGTCTCTCTCCTCTCTCTTCTTGTGTTTTTATATTCCCCCCAAAGTAACTTTCACTTTTAGTGTTGGTGAATGCCATAATCTACAGACACCGTTTATAAACCCTTGTGCATGTGAGATTGTCTCAATATCTTTTCTGCAAAGCTTTCTCATGAAACCACAGAGTCAGGATATCTAATCTAATGCTTTTGAAAAGATTGATTTATTACCTGGAGAACAAGCCTGGTGGAGGGAAGGAGAAGAATACAGGGAAGAGGTCTAAGTTACCATTGTTGGCTCTCAGGAAAGAAAATGGACACTGGTTCTGTTTACAGTAGCCAAGCCACGTCTACTGAGAGCAGAGCCTAATCTCAGCCCCAGCCCACCTGAGGGAACTATCCCTCTGGAGAGCAGGACCTTTCCTTGCTTGTTTTTAGAGGCACTGGAGAGTGGCACAAGTCTGAGATGAGGGAAAAAAAAAAGAGATATGATTGGCTAGTGGCTTAATTGCTCTGTTAATTGCTTTGCCTCTGGTGCTCCCATCCCTGCAGAGAAAAGTGCCTGAGGGTTATCTCAGCTGTGTGAGTTCCCCTCAGTGATGAGCAATTATCTCCCAGGCAGAGACTACCAAATGTGGCTGTCACAAGATAGCTCCATTCAAAATGATGGATGGGCATGAACAGAGACAAACTTCATCTCCAGAACTCAAATTAGGAGCTGGCATAGCCTCATCTGTGTGGATTTGGCCTGACTTTGTAACAGCATGAATGTCAAGACATACCTCACCAAAGGTTCAGGTCCTGCGTCCAACTCCACTGCTGGAGCCCATCTGAAAACCCTTGTTGGACATTTACAGGTCTGATTTTCCTTTTGTTGAGGCTTCTACAGGATTGGTGGGGCCATGGAAGTGTTCTGGGTGCTCTGCGTGGAGGAGGCAGCATTGACCAAACCTGGGCTAATCTGATCCAGTGAGTCCCATGGTCCAGGGGGATGGAGGAGCATTTGGAGTCAGGATACACAGGGCTGGTGGAGGTAGGGTAGTGTTCTGCTGCTTTGAAGCCACAAAGGTGGAAGAGCAAGCTGAGAACTTGCACTGTTTTTTCTCTTTAAGCAGCTGTACAGCAATACCACAGAGCTCCAGGTGTGCCACAGTCCCCACTTGTGGGGGGACCTGTGCTGTGGAGGAAGGAAGAGATTTACTCTGCAGGAAATTCCAAATCCTAATGGGACAGAGGAAGAAAGCAAAGAAAGACAAAGCACACCCCCAAAAATGCAAAAGTGAAGTGATCTGCCTGTGGCCACTCAGTAAGGCAGTAGCAGGGTGAGGAAGCACAGCCTGTGCTGTTCCCGTTAAAGCCTCTCCATTAAGAGTGCCTGACCTGGCGCTTGTGTGGGTGAGTGTTCCCAAGCAACTCTATAAATGTGCATTATTGCTGTGTTCCTGCCTGCCATATTTCCTCTTCTTTATTCACCAAGTGGTGGGAGCTGTCTCTGGCTCATCAATTAAACCCAAGAGTGATGATTTCCAAAGATATTGCTACTTAGTGAAAGAAATTCATCCTTAGGCTAAAGGACAAAGCGCAAGGCCTAAGTGTTATTTAAATGGCTCATAAAACATATGCTGGCTCTTTAGCCGGAATGAAAATCACCCTCAGCTAACATAGGAAATATCCTGCTTTCCTCTGCCTTCCCCAGTCTTTTCATGATGATGAATCTCTTTCCTCTTGCTCCCCATTATTTCTGTAAATGAGAATATGCTGTAACATTGCTGAGGTTGGGCTAATTAAATCAGCTCTTTCTTATCTCATTGATCTGCATTTTAAAGCTGAGCTGATTAAGGATGAGAGACTATATTTGATTAGAAATATGTTTTTGCCAGTTAGTTACATCAAAGGGTAGATTAGAGGAAAGCAGAGGAGCTGAACTCACATGGCTACTGTTTCTCCTGGATGTTGAAAGGAAAGAGAAATAGCATGAAATAAAAATCAAACCCCAAGATGCATTTCTTACCCATATTTTTTTCACAGCAAATGATGGTACCTTTGTTTTATCGTCTGGAAAAAAATTAATAATAGATAAGTGAGATTATGATACAGAGAAAAGATTCCCATGAGCTGTACAATGCTGTGGATGGTGCCTTACCAAACATCCAGCAGAAATCTCACTAAACTGCAATCCCTTCCCGACTTTATGGTGGCATCAGCAGAGTCATTCAGCACCCAGGACCAAATGCTTACCTGGGCTGGCTGCCAGAGCAAAGGCTCAAAGCAGGGTCCCTGGCTGGTCCTCTGCCTGGGCAAACTGCACAGCTCCTGTGCAGTTTTTGTGGCATTCCCAGCCACCCTGTCTGTATATATTTTTAAAGAAAATATGCGTGGTGTGACTACTTGACAAAGTCTGTTTTTAGGTCCTTCATTAAGCAAAACTTTTTGATGGCTCCAAGGATGCCTCATCCTCAGTTTAGAAAGGGCTTTCTCAGGGAAGGGGGAGTTAGGAACAAGGATAGGAGGCAGAAGTTTCATTTTCCTTTCTCTTTGAATTTTCCAAGAAGATTCAGTGCCCTATTTAGCACCACAAATTTGAAGATGGCAAGGAAAACCAGCTGTCATGTGGCCTCCTGTATTGGGCCACCATGCAGCCATCAGAACAGCTCCTAATTTCTCCTCAGTAGGGTTGGGACTGACAGAGTGACTTCATTCCCGTGTGCCACTGCTGAACCACACAAGGAAATGCAGCAGAGCCTCTTAGACCTCCCTCCTCCAGAGGACTCCAGGTGGAGCTGTGCTGTTCTTAGGGTGACTGCAGGGAGGATGCTCCTCTCTGTCACCTTGGTGCCTGTACAGAGTCACTCACGCTGCTCAGCTGCTCCTCTTCACCCCTTCATCCCAGCCTTCCCCCATAGTCCCGACCTGAACTGGAATGGTAACCAGTGCAAGCACTTTGCTGCGTTCATTGCCCACAGCCGTCCTGCTGATGGCCCACATTGTCAGGGGCTTAAACAGCTCCTGTGGAAGAGCCTCTTGTAAGTGGGTGTCAGGACACAACACTCATCTCTTGGCTCTGAGGTCAAGCAATCAGAACAGGAGTTGGAGACAGCAGAGAGAATCCCAGAGATCTGGAATGTTCACTTGGAAAGGCAGCACAGCTGCAACAAAGCATGGGCTAGGAGAAGGGAAACAGGAGTTTTACCCCTGGAGTGATACTGTGCAATATTATGCTCTATTAGCAACATGTAAGAGATAAGTAGGAAGGAGCAGAAGAAAAAGGAAAATTTTAATTTCCTTTTCTTAAAGAAAGAGTGCATAGTTAGTAATAAGACACAGGCAACAACAGTAACCATTGTCCCTACATCAGCCCAGTGCACTTTTCTGAATACCAACACCATCAGAAATGAGTTCCTCTCTCTAGCAGCACTCCTCTCCTCTGACTTTTTGCTTGAAATACTCTTTTGAAGGGATTGCATGTAGGATCTCGAGCAAACTTCATGCTTTCTACTCAAAAGCAGTAATAGGTGAGGATGACAGGCTACTTGCAGGAAGATATTTATTAAAAAACACATCCCAGAAATCAAGACCTGTATGTACAGAAACAGCTTTAGATCTAGTCCTTAAAATGTGATCAAAAGCCATTGAAAACTAATCTGTACATAAATTTAACCACCAAACAAAAATACAGAGTGAGAAGAATGGTCAGCTCATCTAGCATGGGATTTCTGAAATGTCTGATCTGTAGAGGAACAAAACTAACTGTTATCAATTCACGTCTTATTTTTAATTTGTGTCACAAGTGAGGTGGTGCAAAAGTTTATTTATTTATTATGAAGATATACAGTTATTTATCCTTAAATGAGAATTAAGGAAACTTTCTGCAAAAGATTAATCACAGCATGCCACGATGAGATTTAATAAGCATGAGATGCATGTAGGAATTATTTTTCTATTTTTGCAGTGGCTGTATTTGCTTGTATTACTGCTCAGAGAGATAATAGCAGCTCTAGTGGCATTACTATTGAAATCCACGAAATTTCCCTTGAATTAAAAGAATCCTTTAAGGAGCAGCAAGGATGAGGAAGGTGACTCCAAAGCTAGTGAGTCTCCTTCCAGAAGGCTGATTGGTGTAATTGGTAGCTTAAGTTAGAAGGGACTGAATATGCCTAGTCCTTCAAAGAGTTGGACTTCATGCATTTCATTTTAGTTTTATGCATTAGGCAATGGGATTTACAAGGAAAGTGGTCAGGATGCAGGTTTCAGAATTTACCCTCAAATGTGAATTTACATGCTTCCTGTACAGTGACCAAGACTGCATTTTTGGATAGCCGACCACCACTGGAGATTCATCAGTTAAAGCATTTATTAAAATCAAAATTCATCTTTGAATACAATTTCCAATCACCTTGTTATGTACCAATTCCCCACAAAATTTAATAGATAAGTAAATAATTATTCACTCCTATTAGTATGTGACAGCAGAATTGATCCTATTTAATATCTCCGTAAATCTCTCTTAAATAGATGAACGCAGCAGCCCAAAACGATGGCCTCTATTAAACCCAAATTAAAGGCTTATTTATTATATTCAGTTTTTATATTTTTCCAAACAGGAAGTTAATTTCTAGTACCTTCTGAGCGAATGTTTCTTTTAAAAGATCTGTTTCAAGAACATTCATACTTCGATTCATTACTTTCCTCTATGAGGCAATAAGAAGATGCCTGTGTAAGAGACACTGCAATGATAAAAATAATAATGTCTGAGTAATACTGGGGGTGGTGTTGCCAGTGTGTATTGAGGAGGCATTTGAATAAAACTGTGTTGCCAAGTTTGCAGGTTTTTTATTACAGTAATTAATAGAAATGGTTGTTCTCCTGAATTCAGTGTTGTTATTTTGTCTAGGTTTTCAAAGCCTGTTCAACAGGAGCTGTGTACATATGTTTGTGTGTAAGTGAGGAGGCCACTGGCTGATTCCTGTTCTTAAATGTGACTGAACATAGTGTAGCATTTCTAAGGAACTCTTTTTTTTTTTCTATCTCATCTATAAGAAAGCTCAAAAATATCAATTGCTTTAAAAATCTCAAGCAGTTGTATCAGGCAGGCCAATACTGTCCTTCTGGGTGTAATATGGGATTCCTGTCCCAAGTCTCCCCTCTATCTAGATGACACCCGGAAACAGTATGGGAAATCTTCAACAGACTGAGCCCTTTCCAGCCCAAAACTGTCTACAGAATAGAGCTCAGCAGCAGCAATTTGTTTATTTCAAAGCAGGTCTGTTGCAGAAGCATGGGCTCGAGCACAGCAGAATTTTCTGCCTCAGAGCCTTTCCTCGGATCTTGGTTTCACCACGTCATGCAATCCAGAGGGGTGATTGGGTCTTTGACAAGGACTGTGCAGAGACAAGTATTCCACAGAGAAGCTGAGACTTCATACCATCCCTGGCGGCTGGGCAGGCACGTCCATGTGCTCACATATCTGTGTTTGCAGCAAATTTCACCGGGATGAATGCAATCATTTTCAGGATGGAGATGTCAGTCAAAAGCTTGGGAAATGGAGGCAATGCTGCCCTGGCTCCAAAAGTCTCACTGATCAATGTGAAAGGGATCTAACTTGGGGAACTTGTAGTCTTTGCCTTGAATAAGGCTCTCGTTAGGAGAGTTTCTCATACTTGGGTGAGCTGATTGAGCTGGTCTGAGACAGAAAGTAAAGAGTGGTATCTCAGAGCCTCTCCTAAGGCTACAGAATGAATGAGCTGTGGTAGCAAGCAAACAAGAAACCCTCATGCATGTTCCCCTAATCTGAAATCCCTCCTGAATGTTCACCTCAGGGCCAATATCTGTGAGGAACAGCTGGTAGTGGCAAAGGGTTATGGGAAGCTGGAACTTGCAGTTTCATCCCTTAGCATAGCTAATTATTAAATTGATTTCCAAAGAGGAGTAATGTTTAATATGTCTAATTGAAGCAGGAGATGATGTTTTCAGTTTAGCAGAGCTTTCTCAAAGGGTTGCATGAAGTCTAAAATTAATACTCATCATTTTAAATGTATGGTCTCATTACTACTAACTCTACCATAGCTGAAAAATCACACATTTTACATTTTCTGGGATAACATACAGCACAACATCTTTTGGCTGCTTTAACAATCTTAGAAACTCATATTGCAAAAAAAAAAAAACCAAAACAAACCTCATCTGCAGACCGGATAAAATAAGCCATCAATCTAGAGTGAAAACATTTAAATGGCAGGCAAAGCCTACTGTAAAAAAACCTCCATGGGAATAAAAGAAAAGTCTTTGAACTCCTGTGAGTGATAACAGGTTTAAAATCTTAGTGCCAATACCCTGCCTAGTAGGGCAACAGACTTTGAAAGCATAGGTCACTGTTCCAGCTGTCTGACATCGTGTGTCCAGCCAATTCTTGTCCTTTATTTCCCTGGTGCTGTAAAGCTGATGAGGGACAGAAGCTGATTGAAGACTGTAGCACCCAATTTTTCAAAGACCAAGTGTTATTTAGTGTTCAGCTGGAAATCTGTATGTGGATTTAAGTCTGGGCCGACACTTTAATAATTACTGTGGCTGTTATGTTTCTCCAGAAAGAGGTCAATCCAAGGGTTGTGTTAGACTCTGAAGGCAATTAGAGTAGCTTCAGAGCAGATTTTGTTTATCATTGTAATTATAACAAGTATTTTTTGGGTTTTTTTTCCCAGTCTGTTGGACTATCTAAAGTGTGACAAGGGATATTACTTAACAACAGCTGGAGGCCTTTGAGGAAGCAAAGACTGACTGATTAGGCTTAACTTGTCATTTTCTGATGAATTCTTTTGAACAAAAAGTAACTCAGGCATGGGGTTAATGATGGCTTTGAAGGACACAAAGAGAAACTATGGGTAAAGTTAGAAATTTATTAGGGTTATAGAGTAGGACTAGGAGAGTAGAAATCAGCTGGAATGGTAAGGGTGCTTTAAAAATAATGCAAATGCTATAAAATAAGCCACAGTTGCTTTGCTTTTTATAAGGCATCTTTATATGTACTGTTATGAAAAATCCTGCTTCAGCTTGTTTAGGAAGTAGTAAAATCAGGTGTGAAATGAGTTTTGTAGTCTATGAAAATCTGAGGTTCCAACAATTGACCTTTGCTAAGACAGAATTAGCAAAGCGTAAAATTTCAAACAAAAAAAAAATACAGGGGAAAAAACCAGACCAAAATAGAATTTCCATCTGACTTAGGAAGTCTAGGTTACAAATACCAGCTTTATTTTTAGGAGAAGGACTGGGACTCCCCAGATCAGAGCAATTACTTCTACTATATTCTTGAAAGAAACCTGAATGTTGCCATCACAGGCTTTTGCTTTTGACTAATTGTCATTTTCCAATGAAACACAGTTTTGGCCGTTGCCTGTGTTGAGTCTGAGGGTGGCGGGGGGTGTGAGTGATGGTGACACTCCACACTCACAGGAACCCCCGTGGGGATGCTGCCAGAGGGTTGTACTGTCGTGGTTTGAACCTACGACATGTACAAACTAACTAACATCTGGTCACACAGGGGTGGCAGGTGTGGTCAGTTCAAAGCAGGTGGAAATATCACACAGAGAAATCTAAATGATTGTAAGTGTTGGAGAAGCAGCAGTGGGATGAAGTAAAACCATTCAAAATGCAAACTCACCTATTTTTGGCCAATAAGGAATTCTGCAATGGCTGGGGACATGACTTGATGGGAGAAAGAGAACATAGACAGGGCAGCTGATGACAGAAAAATCATGAGTCAAACATAAGACTGTATTGTGTCAGGGAAGATGTTGTTGGGGGAGAGTGTAGAATTTAATAGCCCAATACTAGATACTTTGAAAACTCACCTGGAATACTGACTGCCATGCTAGTTAAAGTTCTGCAAGAGTAATGCACTCAGACTGACGGAGATTCAGTAAAAAAACTATTAGTTATGATAAGGAAAGCCATAAAGAATCAGACTAAAGGCATTTGCAGTGCAATAGAGTGTTTCTGATGGTGACCAAGAGTAAAAGTTAACAAAAAGTGCAAGATAGTATAAGCATGAGTAATAGTTCCCCAAAACACTGTCAGTCTTCAGCAAATTTCAATTTAAAAGCTTCCTGAGTAAGAGGCATTATCTTTGCTTTTACTTTCTTCCAACAACTCTTTCCTCTGCTGCATTTCCTCCCATACCTTCTTCTACTCACTTTGCTTTCAGCTTGCTTTCAGCATGTCTGCAGCAGCAGGGATTTCTGCAGACACAAGATGTGGGAGAAACATCAGCTTTTGCTTCTTTGGAAACCAATCCTTTTTAATTCCTCTAACGTCACTAATTCTTATTTTTAAGAAGACAATGAGCAATCATTTCGTGTTCATTGTTTTCTCCCTAACAGTGATCTGGAAAATGGAAGTGCCTGTCTTACACCAAGACAGCTTGGCTTGTTAATTTTAACACAATTAAGGATAAGGGAACACAACTGAGATCTATAAATGGGCACTGGGCTATACAGCAGTGAAGAGCAAGAGCAGTTTCAGCTGAAGAAAAATTTTGTCCAAAGAACAAAAGAATATTGAGAATGAACAAATTCAAGTTGAAAAGTAGAGGAAAGGTTTTAGCCATGAAGAGAGTGAGACTCTGGGATAGTCTACTGGTCATGGGGTTGGCTTTGACTGAGCTATATTTGTACAAATCGATCTATTAATTTAAAAGAAAACACCCTCATTTTTTCCTTGAAGCTTAGGAGATCAGTTGCATCAAGCATGTTAAATTTTCACAAACAGAAATGGTTTGGTTGGCATCACTTCAGGTTGCCTTTGAGTCTCTTGTCTGAATAGTCATGACCCATTTGGAGGAGGATGAAGCATGGCCTTCTAGTCACGTCTGCAGAGGTACTTGAATGAACGACCCAGATGCTTTAATCACTCAGACATCCCCCTTCTTGGACGGGATGGAGAGAATCCTGAGTGATTTAAAGATAGAGCATACATTTAATTAATGAAAAATGTCATAGAGCACAATGTCAGAGGAGCCCACCTGATGAGTTGGGAAGGCTTTTCCCATTTTCTGCCCTATTTTTGGGAATGAAAAGTAGTTTTAAGAACCTGCTCAACTCTTGTCACTGCAGGACCATAACACTACACCTCCCTCCATAATGTTTTATCCCCTCCAAAACCTCCTCTGATGGAGTTTTGTTCCAACACCTCCCCCAGAGGACTTTGCTCTCCTGTCTAATAAATTTCACAGTTAGGAAGCTTTCTCTGATGCTTTGTCACTCACAGCCAGATAAGAATGGATAAAGAGCTGCCTTCAGACGTCAGAGATGAAGAGTACTTATGTGCATGGGAACAGTCCCAAAAGGAGTGAGATGAAGGACTACTGCAAATATCAGCAGTGTGGTTACCTTTGCTCACCTTATATAGCAGGGATCTAGCAGGAAATGCAAAGGTGTGAATTTCAGCACTTGTGAAAATGCCAGATTTACAGCCTTAAATAGCAAAGTCTTCTGCCTCTCCACAAAACAAATATAGCAGGATGTCCACTGTGAGAGTTTTCTCACAAGTAGGCGTCAGCCCAAGGGTGAGAAATGGTAAATAGGCACCCAAGGTGGGGAAGAAGTGGTCTTTTGTCCTCTGGGTGACAGAAATTGAAGCAGGGTCACCAGTTTATTGCACAGTTGACGTTTGACACGGATCAAATGAAAACACTTGTTATGAATATGGGTTCATTTTAACATGGCAACGGAAGATTTCTTTTCCAACAACCAGCCACTGAAATCACCCTGTGACCTGCCAGTGGATTTAAAAACAATGTCATGGAAGGTGATTTGGGCTGAGATGTCATCTATAAAATATTTATTATAATGAGATATATGGGTTTCAGTCACTTAGTGCATCCTGCAGTAGCTGCTAGATGGGTTAAAGACCAAATCACTCAATCCTAATGTCATATACAGCTCTTGCACAGTATTTTTATTGCTAATTACTTTGTGGCATTATATTCACATAAAATAAGACCAATATGGACATGGCTGTTTGGGCAGCCAGGTTGGACCTTTCCTGTGTAGCTCTTTACCTTGTCAGTGGAGGTGAATCACTAGTTGAAGCAAGATCAAATATGAAGCTGGAGTGTTTAATTACCCTTGAAAAATAGAAAGGTCAAAATAGGACAGGAACGACAAAGTCAATTGAGCATCTGGACAGAGTCCAAGCTTCAGTCCTCCCTGTCATCTCCTTGTTCCTTTTTTTGGAGGAGTCTACATTTAAGTGAAGTTGTAAAAAGATATTTATGCTGTATTCTGTATCTCTTTCTCTCTTTTTCTCCTTTTTTCCCCTCTCTTTTCCTTCTCCCCCTCTTCCTGCTTTCTTCTGCCTTCTTCCTCTTCTCCTTCCTCCTCTCTCTTGCTGTCTTCTTTCTTACATGTGGGTGGGGGATAGGGATCAGGCCCAGTGAGGGGATCCAGGATGACACACAGCCTGACATATCCACGGGCTGGCACTGAGCTGGTCCCTGGACCCGGCAGCCAGACCCCCAGTGTGTTGGGGCTCTTGTAGCCCTGGCACATATTCCTCACACAGGTTTTATCTATGGGCACACACACACACACACACACACACACACACGTAGGATCTGTACATCAAAACACTTTGCATATGTGCATCTGGTGCATAAATATGCAGACAGAGGCACATTGATAGAATCAATTAAAAGCTCTCTCTGCAGCACTCAAGTTTTGCTGATCATTAATCACAGATGTCTGATATCTTTTTATCTCAAGTCAAAGATTCTCTGTCTCTTTTATAGCAATCAATACACTCGGGTCGTCTCACAAAGTCCATGGATTTTTGTTTCAAAGATCTGACAGGACAATAACCATATGATCCTGACCCATGTAAGAGGCTTTGGGTGACGCATGTGTAAGACTGCTTGTATTATATCTATAATTCATCTGCAGCTCGGTCTCTTGGGGGAGCGGGGGAATCATGGCAGCTGTTTAACAACCCACAGTCACAACTGAAAGTAAAGGGAGGCACAATTCAGCTGAAACATTATGTAAAGATTGTGCTCACTGGGCCAGGGAACCTGAACTAACATGTCTATTTTTGTGAGGAGTGTTGGGGGATTTTTAATGACTGTAAGATCCTTGATTTTATGGCTCAGTCAGAAATATGATAGCCATAATAACATATTGTAGTGATAGTATTCTCACAACTACAAAGTTTTAAGGATGTGTGAAAGGAAAAGTTACTGTAGAGAAGTAATACAATTTATTAGACCAACAGAGAGTGAGTTTCCATGCACATAGTCCTTTCTACATTTCTCAAGCAGAGAAAATAGATAAGAAACTAGGTAGGTCAAGGTGTAACTGCTCTCAGTTTAGCAGTATCACGTTAATTGTTTCAGACAAAGTGGCTGATGAAAATGAGGGCCCATGGGACAGAGAGGGATGGATTGTTACTGCCCCAGTAACCATGTGGGAAGCAGGATAAGGTACATGTGGAAAATGACAGTGCTGGACCAAGTCTAGCACATCACAGCATCATGGAATGGTTTGGGTTGGAAGGGACCTTAAAGACCGTTCCAACCCCTCTGATATGGGCAGGAACACCTTCCACTAGACCAGGTTGTTTCGACCCCATCCAACCTGGCCTTGAGCACTTCAAGGGATGCGGCAGCCACAGCTCCTCTGGGCAGAGTCAATGGGCATAGCTGACCCTGCTTGGACTGCAAGGTAAACTGCTTTGGCACTCAGAGTGGTTTAAACTTCTGCATTTCACATTTTTTGTTGGTCTGGTTCTGCACAGAGCTTGGGGAGTTTAGCTGATGCACCAAAATCCACTTAACACCTGCAAAGCAGATTAAATGCCTCTATTCAAAGAGGGAGAAAATGAAACACTTAAGCTCAGCCCCCTGTAGCAGCCATGAAGATGTGGGAAAGAACAGGGAGCAACACAGAGCACGTTTGTAAGCAGCTGCAGAAGTACCACAAGCTCACAGATCTCAGATGCTGTGTTTGTTTTTTATTCTCATAGAGGAAGTAGTAAACCTAAAAAATATAACACATGTGAACTAAATTGTGAAATGGCTTTCACAGGGGAAGAGATGACCCAGGCTATCTATCACCATCTTGGGAAAGAGGTGTTTGCAGGGGTGGTGAGAGAGAAGATGAATGGGGTTGGGTGGGCTAGATGGACCTCTGACCTTGGACACCAGGGCTGTTTGGATGGTCTTACTGACCACACTGAGCACTGCTCTGCTCTGGTTCTTTCTGGTTCACAGCCATGAACCCCAGAGCAGAATCAGGGCATCTCTGCTTCCTGGTAGAAGGAAGCTCTGAGCTCTGCCTTGAGTCCTTTATGAGTTTTCCACCTGCCTTTGCTCGACTCCGGGGAAACCAATTGCTCTCTGCCAGCTTTTGTCAACAGCATGTGCAAGGACAATGTTTGCAAGACAAAATAACTGGTGTTAAGATTTCTCTGTAAAGAAAAAGAGGTTGCTTTATTAAAAGGTCAGTTCTGCGTCTAAGAGGTTAATAAGTATTCGCTGAGACTCATCAATGTCAAGACTAAAACCAAACAGGAAAATGGCAATCTCTTTCTCTTTTGTGAAGGAACTTGTTGAAATAACTGCCTAAGTCTGCCCTCTGTTTACTAAAACAGCTTCGGAAATCTCTAAATCCATTTATCCTGCGGATTATCATCATCTGGTTTCCAGACAACATTCTCATTTCCTCCAGTGAGGTTTTCTGATACCTTAGGCCATTAGCTGTGGTATTGATCTTTCCTTAATACGTGAGAATTCCTACAGCAAAGGCAGCTCTACATCTAAAAAACCCCAAGCCAAACCTGTTTTTATCTCAATAGCCAGAACAGCATTTTGTTAGAGACAAAATTTAACATTCTGTAGCTTTTGTTGATAATAAATGTATCAGGGCAGGCGCTAAAGACATCCTTCACAGAATAGACTGAGCCTGTTATCAGCCACTTGGGGAAACTCTGTTCCAGAAACAAAAGCCTGTTACATGCCAGTCCTTCAGCTCCTAGTCCTATGGCTCAGCCCTGGGGAAAGAGATAACGGGCAGTGCTTGGGAGTGCAGCCTCTGAGATTTTACCTGGCTCTTCCTACCCCAAAATCCACTCCCCTGACAAATTTTGTGCATCATTCCATAGAAAAGTAGTAACCAAGACCCTCATTACTCATTCTAAATCATCTGACAGGGATTGTCAGGATGGTGCCTCTGTAATAGAAACGGAAGGAAGAAACCTTAAGCAAAAGTCTGATAAAAGAAATCACCACACCTTTACTTATTTTTTCCTGCTTTAGAGGCCTGTTTCCCTCTTTGTCTCCCACTTACTAGGCACTGTTGGAATCCTACAGTTACTCCTCTATTTAAGGAAGACAATCCAGTAACCTTGGGAAGAGGGAGATGAAGGCAGCTGGGAAAGGAGGTGAGAGCATTTGGACCATTTGGACAGGAGGGAATCTATTGCTACTTCTACACTAATGGGAGCTTGTTGAAAAGCTTAAGTTTCTCAGAAAAGGTTTTTTCTGTAGCTGTAATCCATGAGGCAGAGAACAAAGAGTTAAATTCATTCACCTTAACTATTAGGACAAACTTGTTTTCCCAATAGTTCAGCCAGAATCTGTGTATAGACAACTCTTGTGCCCCCCACCTCCAGTACCATGACCTTCAGCAAGTCTTGCTGCCTGTTAAGCACATGAGTCACCCAGCCCTATACAGAGTTCATGGGAGGAGAGAGTTTCCCCTAAACACTACAAAAAAAGGTTGACTAAAAATGTCTGTCATGGAATAGGAAAAAGATTGCTAGAATTTGCTTCTTGCCACTTTGGACTTATTTTGGTGCTTGAAGCATAATTTTCAGCAGTTACAGAGAAGTGTGATTTAAAATTTCTTCTTCAGAAGAACCCTTCAATGTATGAAAGTCTTCATTAACACCTAGGAGCAGTCATTATGGTCAAAAAATTCAAATTCGGGTGCCTTAAGTAAGAATAAGTATATACTTTATCAATTTTTCAGTATGTCTGAGCACCTGCAGATAACATTTAAGACGAGTTAATTACAGGATCCTAAATATGGATTAAAGGATTAGTTTTAGACATCAAATTGTGAAAAGTTTAGCTTATATAACTTACCAGGGCCACTTGGAAAGATGTTGGATTTAAATGTAGAATCACAAATCTTCTTAAACAGGAGAAAGCATGTAGCAAAGGATCCAGGTTTATCTTCCTTGTTTGCCAAACTGCTTCTTCCCCAAACCCAATAGGGAATTAAAAACCATAGGAGTTAGAGTTCTTTTTCTGAAGCTTCTTTCTTAATTGTATTAGCAGTTAGGAGTGATCCTGCAGTATAACAAAACAAACCAAAACTCCAACCAACCAACCAACAAATCCTCAAACAAAACAGCCATTTTAGGCCATAGACAGATGCTCAGTGTGCAGCCACCTCAGCCAGCTGATATTATCATGTTCAGCTGCTATTTGGCAGCTCTGAATTTGTATCTCATTCCCTCTTCCCTTTCTGCAAGCATTTCAGCTCTTCTGGCAAAATGAGTCCTGTGAACACTCCCTAACTCAAACAGTAAAAATAGGTGATTAGAGTTATTTCAGCTAGTTGTGGTTGAAGAGGATAGATATAACAGTGCTGAAATGGGGGTGGAGAACAAGTAATTTTTGGCTACAAACAGTAACAGCTTCAACATAAAGAAGAGAAAATTTGGAAAAGGACACTAGTTTTACAAGCCGAACATACTGACTTCAACCTCACAGCCCTCAAACTAATTACCCTGAGATAAAACAAGTGGATTTTAGCTTTTCTTTAAATAGTGAAGATAATCTGGTAGTGATTTAACAGTAAATGTCACAGCAAACATTCAGGACTAGAGCTCAGCCAAACAAGCAATGTTCTTTTCCATGCAGTGTTTTTAAACAAACACCTGTGCTTTTCTTTATTAAAAGTTTCTTTCTGTCTTGCCTCTTCTTCTCCCAAATCGTGCCAGTAAAAACTCTGCATTTTCAGAAGTGTATCTAGCTATATGCAATATCAGCCAGGGTCAAAGATCTTCCTTTGCTGTTATTTCGAGCCCGGCTGCCAAACCGGAGCTGCACAAAATGTCAGCCCGCTCGTGGCCTGTGAGGGCTGTGCTGGAGCAGCACTTCAAAGAGGCAGCTCAGGGGGAAATTCGTTCTCAGCTCACTGTGGGGGCCCGTGTGATTCACAGAGCTCCCGCTGGCACTGGCGACAGCGGCGTGGCCAGAGCTGTGCACGGCTCTGTGTGGGGAGTAAGGCTCTAAGACTTCACACAAATTAAGCCTTCCTACTTCAAGCAAAGTTTGGATACCTGTCTGAAATCAAAGCGGCTTGTATCCCCCCTATTATGCAGATAACACAATGAGGAGGCTGGAGTGGCAAATGTGGTCAGTAACGCATTCCCCATCGTACTTACCTGCAGCTGGCATTAAGTGGTCCATGAAAATGTCACAGCAAAACCCCACAAAGCTCTTACAGTAGCCTGGAACAAACATCTTTAAATTAGTACAGTGAAAATCAGAAGACATGGGGTAGAACCATGTTCCTTTTGAAATATATGATTCCATTAAGATAAAATATTTATAGAAATTAGATCAGCTAATGAGGATTTCATTTTGGAGAAAACTCATAAAATGCTGGTCATATCAGGGCACTTTTTTCTCTCTTTTTGGAACAAAAATTTCTGAAAGGGAAAGTGTGTGAAACAAAGAAAAGTGAATTAAAATAATTCATGGCATGTAATAAAGATGTTGAAAACAAAATGTTGATTTTCTGTCTCAAATGGAGTTTTTGGATCACCCCAAATCAAGGTATTTTTTTGGGGGGGGGAAGGAACATTTACTTTCAGTGAGAATATCTACCTTACATTGTATCAATCTGAAATAAATTTTATTACTGAATTTCCTTACAGAGGAGAAATATTCCCATAACACAGACCTCTGGTGCACGGACGTGCAGCAGTGCTGTGCCAGCTGCAAAGGAAGGGTTATTCCTGCTGAAGAAGTTCTGCATTTCCTTTGGTGCTCCTCTGTGATTAGGGACCCTGAGCGATGAGAGGAGGCGACTTATCTTGAGAAGCTGATGAGGTTATCACTGCCAGTCCCCTTCCCCCTTCCTCCCTCCCCAGTCTGCCCTACTTTACCCTCATCCCACTCACCAATACCTAAACTACTTTTCAAACAGTACCAGGACCACAGGGCAGAATTTTAAGGAAAGCAGAGTTGGCGGCGAGTTTCCATAAAATGTAATGCTGATGGCTGCAGTGATGAGGAGCCTAATGGATGAGCAGCTCAGATATCTCGCTGTGAAGGGCAAAGGGGCTGCCAGAGGCAGGACTTTGTCTGTTGGCATCTTAATTGCCAGATTTCAGAAATGCACATAAAAATGCAAACCCTGCTGCTGCCCCTGGCAGCCTCTTGGAGTTGGTCTGATTCACACCAGCCCAGGACAGAGCAAAGAAAAGCTTTGAAGAGCAGGGAATGATGGTCTTGTAGGAAACAGGATCAAAATTAGGAACAAGATCTATGAATTAACTGTAAATTTCAATAGCTACAGTAAAAAAGATGAGGCAATAAAAGCAAGTGGCAGCTAAGGAGTTGACTGTGGATCCCATATGACTTCACTCCACTCCATTAAGAGCAGACTAGCGCTGAAGTTTGCTTAGACGGCAAGAGAGGCAATGTAGAGAATGGCACTGAGGGCAGTGAATGGAAATTCCCATCTTTTTTAGTAACTTTACACTGCCAACACGTACATCACAAACTTCTCCACACATGGGTTTCCTGACTATGAAACAGGCAGCAAAGCTGAGCCAAGTGTGGCTGCAGCCTTACAGCAGGACCTGAGGCAGGGCCTTGCACACATCAGGGAGTAGGGGCTGCCCGAGGTTTGGAGTAGCACAGCTTTTGGAAACCCAGCACTGGAAGGCAAGGCCAGCTTGTAGACTGCAACTTGCTTAAGGTCATCAACTAGAAAATGTTTCTTGACTATTTTTGTAGCTTCCAGGAGCTGAAAAAAAAACAAAACAAAAGGATTTCTGCAGCTATACCAGATGCAAGACTAGGTGAGCTTTTGGAAGCAGAAGTTGTCCAGAGAGGGTGTGCATTCTGCATCCCTGGAGGTTTTTAAAGCTTGACTCAATAAAGCCCCAAACAACCTCCCCCGATTCCAGAGCTGATCCTGCTTTGAGTAGGAAGCCGGGTTACGGAGCTCCTGAGGTCTTTTCTAGACTGAATTATCTTATGATCCTCTTTTTATTTTCTAGTACCAATTAAAGCGAAACAGTACCAAATTACGAGCAAGATAATTTATGCAATTACTTACTGGTCCCTTGGTATTGCTAATGAGTGCAGAAACATAAAAGATCCCCCAACCCCCAGAGGATCTTGGAGATGGATCTAAGGAGAGGATGGCTCATAGGCAGGGCACGATTCTTCAGGGGTTTAGCAGCATCAGTCCCCACTCAGTGCACCAAAGACCCAAGGCTTTCTGCTGTGCTTTTCACACCCACCCTACACACTCCCTTCTGCCACTGTAACTTTTGCTGTGAGATACAGTAAAGTCCTCCTTTCACCTCCCTGTCAATATTTATTGTGCATGTGTAATTTGAATATTTTAAGATAATGAAATAAAATTCCTGTCTGCATTCATCAAGCCCAATATATCTGCAGCATAAAATCTGAATAGAGAACAACTTAAAACTTCCAGAGGAGACAGTGAAATAGATGAACCTCTATGTAATTGAATGAACGACTTCTTAGTCATAGCAGTGATGCCAGTGGGGAAAAAGGGATTGTGGCCTCCTAGGTGCCTCAGAAAAACCCTTTTCTGGCAATCACACAGCTTCAGGGTTGGCAACGCCAAAGATTGATCAGCAAGCAATCTCTGTTTTCATACTACTACATCGAACATCTGGAAACACACTTGTGAAAAGTGTAATTTTAAGGGATTGTGTCCTTTTAAAGGAACAGTTTTGTAAGTGAAGATCATTTTAGGTTCAAGGATTAGAAATGGTCTGCTAGGCTTGAGCTGCAGGAAGTGACTTACAGTTACTGCCTGGAAAATGCAGTTCACCTGAAAATGATTATCTTAAGATTGCTTAAGTATCACTGGCTAGTGTGAACAGTCTTGATTAAGGCAGTTTTTAGGAGGTGCATTGCAGGATATAAAGATTTAAAGAAAAACTGTTTTCCCAGAGCAGTCCACATATCTTGCATGATCAGTCAGGTCCTCCTTCTCCCTCCAATATTATTTTGATACAGGTGAACTCATTTACATAAATTATTAGATATTGAGTGGGGAGACAGAGTGTGAGAAAGAAAGGAGGGGAAGTGTCTCAGGAAATTCCTCTGGGATCACTGGGGGATGCTACCAGGAGGGAGTTGAAAACTGGGACAATTTAATTTAGTCATTGGCAACTGAGACAGTAGAACAATACCCGAGATACACAGAGAAATGTGGAGGGAAAGGAAAAGAAATCTCTGGGTGCAGATACAAAGATGTTCCTGGACCCACATTAGCCGAGAATTCTCAGGTCCATAAGAGCTCAAAGCACATAGCAAATTTAAGGAGAAAGAGAAACAAAAGTGAAAGTTTTATTATTATTTTCTTGTGATAGCCAAAACAGGGAAAGGTATCTCACCTACCACAGATCAGAATAAATGAACTCCTATGGGGACGAAGGGAACCATTTTAAACCATTCAATTTGATTGCAGATGTCAACATCCCAAGCAAATTTGTAGTCTAGAGGCTGGAATCTTACTGGTGCTCTACAGAAGTGCGAGAGAAGCCAAACACATCAGTGTCACATTGAAACCAGGGCCCTGGGGAAGCAAGCCCTCCCAAGAAACTCCCACTGGATGCTGTACTGTGAATCATGTGTGATTTATACTTGTGCTTTGATTACAGCTAGTTGGGAATTATTTTTAGCTTTCCATTCAGAAATTAAAATTCATCAGAAATGCCTTTTTGTTTGGTGCTTGGTTTTTGTTTTTTTTTTTTTTGTGCTCTTCTAGAACTTAGATGCTTGAGTGGAGCAGATCTTCAGGTAATATTTCTGAGCAAAACCAGAGAAACACAGAAAGGTGCAGAAAAACAGAGACAGTAATAACACCAGCTGGAAACTAAGTTTAGAGGTAGATCTCAGTCCAGCACTGCAAACCAGCAAGTGAAAATCTGAACCAAGATCTGTTCTACACCCAGTTTGTCCTGTTGGTTATTCTGGTTAATGCAATATTTTTTTGTGAGGGTCTTTGCGGGCAGCTGGCTGATTCTCATGAGGTCATGAAGGGCTCTGAAGGACTTGCAGTGTTGTACACCGTCACTTTTCTGGAGAGTCTCTCCTAGCCATTTCTCAGCTGGAATCTCTTGTTTTGCTTATATCTGTTTTTGTTCAGTGTTTGACTTCAAACAATGATACACATCCTTCCAAAAACAAAAATAATAAAAAATT
The DNA here is from genome assembly GCA_013398055.1 of Ifrita kowaldi. Classification (NCBI taxonomy): domain Eukaryota; kingdom Metazoa; phylum Chordata; class Aves; order Passeriformes; family Cinclosomatidae; genus Ifrita; species Ifrita kowaldi. The sequence continues at coordinate 66,666 of VZRS01002392.1, forward strand.
AAATTTAAAAAAAGACGAAAAAAAGAAACAAGGAGATACTTGGATAGTCTAAGTAAACACAGACTCTGTAATTAATGGATTTATAGTTTCTCCCTCCAGCAATTCTTTTCCGAACACCCAAGAGGACATGAGAATTACAAAGTGCCTACAGTCCCTTCCTTGTATTTAGGATCCCTCTAGCAAGGCTCTACATTTGCATTTTTTATTCCCTTCTCTCTGTTGTCTGATTGTGGTTGTAAAAGAGAAGACTGAGGGCTTATGTTTGACTTCTAACTTCACCTCTGCAGTGTGCAATCAGAAGTGTTTTTCAGGCAGAAAGAACACGGGTAAAGTCTCATGTTTGCCTTTTGTTCCACATGAAAGAACAGCACACATCCTGTTGTTCATCAGTCAAGGTTATTCCTCTTGGCTGTCTGCTTGCTTCTCCCATTACTTGTGCCTCAAACTCCACCTTATTCACTTTCCTGGAGTTTAATGTGCCTCTGGTTTCTTTCCCTACTTAACCCAAGATTGCCAGGATGGCAATGAGGAGAGTTAGTGGTGGGCATGGTGCTTTCCAGTGACCCTGACTTCTGACACCCTCTGTCCTACCTGATTTTGGCATAACAGAAATGTCACATCTGTACACACATACCCTTAGTTTAGACCATGAAATATTAAGGGGTTATACAAGTATTAAAATTTACTCTCTGGCACAGAAGGTGAGACCAAGACATAAAAGTGGAGTCAGCAACTGAGCTCTTGGCAGTGCCATTCTCCTGAGCCCACGCTGGTTTGGCACAGCAGGAGGGCATCATGAGAACTTTGTTTCAGGAAAGAATATGGTTTTGAAGTCCAGGTTTGTTCCAAGTCAGAATGAAACCCAAGAAAAATATTGATAAGTTCCATGAATTAAAAGTTCAGCAAGAAATGAAATGGTTTTTTTCAGAACACAACACCTTAGTTCAGACTTTCCGTTTTTAATACACTGCATTTTTTTTTCATTTGGTCAGGACTAAGCACAGAATAGGAAATGAAAATCCCTTGTTTTCAAATGTCAGAAATGGGACAGACTGACACTGCTGTCACACCTCTCCCCTTCTACGCCTCCTCATCCCTTCCCAGATCATCCACATGAAATTTTGGCAAAAATAGATGAGATTTTCCATATGTGAAGTAAGTGACAAAAGCACCCACGCCAGGTTCTGATGAAATCCACTGTCATCCCAATCTGACATGACATTGCCAAGCAAGGTGATTGATCTGTAGGGTCTATCTTACAGTGACAACTACAAAGTTGTGAGATCTGGCTACCAACCAGAAAATGTACTGGTAGACCTAAAGCAGTGTGTCAGCAAGTCCTAAAGTTCTGCTTAGACTTGACAGCCTGCTATCAACTAAATCTTTGTATCATTGCTGCTTTGCTTCACAGGGATAGTGTCAGGGTGTGTCTGTGCTGGAGTTTGATGCTTTAGAAAGTGCACGGGCAGAACCACCAGAGCAGCAATTGTGCTGATGGAATGGGTTGCTGTTCCACAGCCAAGTGTCAGTTGGGAAAACTGCCACAGTTCTGCACTGCAGAGGTCTGAGTTTGACTATCTGAAGACTCAAAGCCTTTATCTTCTATTACTTTATATGTCCACAAGCACTTTTTAATGCAAAGCATTATCAAAGAATCCAACAACTCTCTATGCGCTTGGTCTTGACACAGGACTGCCATTTTTCCACCAGGGTTTGTCAGAAGTGAGTGTACACAGGCTGTGGAGTGTACAGGCAGCCAGCCCATCTGCTGCATCCTGCAAGTGTCAGCCTGTAGTGCAAATGCCCAAGACTGCCACACTAACTCTTGGGTTTTCCTAGATGGAAATCTGTGCAAACACAGTTTGGGTGCCCTGCAAACACGTACGGAGAAAAATCTGACCCCTCTAGGAAGCATTTGCCGTGCTAGGTACACTCTGTAGGGTGTTCAGCACATACCCTGAGTTTATATTCACTCTGCTCGGTGTCTACCCAGACACAGCACCTTTCCTGATAGAGTGACCAGATACAGAGCCTTGAAGATGTCCTTCAGTTAGCCCCTGGTCAGCTGAGCTGCTGGGTGACTTCCACCAGCCAAGGTGAAGGAAACACAAACAGGGATGGAACATGAAGAGCAGTGCAGAGACACAAGAGTGCAGGAGGGCTGAAGCTCATGAGCTATGGCACAACAAACCAATTGTGGGTTCCCTTTCGCTAAATTCTCCTCTGAGACCTCCAGTATTGCATCTCTGCCATTATCTCCTATTCCTGTGATTGCTTGCCTATCCCATCCTCTTCTCCCAGATTTCTTCTCCCTCCCATCTTACTGTCCCTTCATGTGTGCCTTTGCTTGTCCCTTCTTACATCTTTTGTGCCTGCTGTCTCTTTCTTTCCTGTGCTGGAAACCAGGCAGCGCATCTGATTTCTGCCAGATAACCCCATCCAGAACAGCTTTGGGCACTCGAGATCCAGGGATGTGTTGCAAGGCCACCTTGAGGTCAGTGTCTCATTGAGCTTTCTCTCAGTAAGAAGTACCTTGCTTGTTAGAAAACGCTGTTCTGCTGCATTATATTTGAGTTAGATTGTCTGTCAGGGGCAATCTGTGTCCCTCTCTGTTGGGGGAATCATTTTGGGAATGGACTGTCTCCCTGTCCGATGCAAGCTCATCTTGCTGTCCCTGAGTCCTTGCTGAGGTCAGCAGCTGTTTGCCAGTGGGAACAGTTTCTTCATGGACATTTTGGGAGACAATGGTTGAGAAAAAAGGTCTGCTGATCTGTTCCACTGGACACTTGTGAAGGTCCTGGAAGATGAACTTGTCTTCCAAAGGAGAAAGTCTCATCTTACACAAAGCTGTTCTCAAAGCCTTTCAGAGAGGGTTTTTCCCATTGAATTATAACAGGAACCAGGGGCAGATCTGGCACTGAACTGCCACTGGCTCAGCACTGTACTACCAATCCATGGAGTTTCTCCACACTTGTGTCCACGTGACACTTGCTTTTCTCCCTTGCTTTCATGGTTGTGTGCATTGACACTTCTTTGAATTATGTGTTTCAAGGGGCATTGCTTAACAATTGCAAGGACATCTATTTTCCAGGGGAAAAAGTAGAACTGCCCCAAGTGTTTGCTGTGACCTTTTGGCTTCTGACAAATCTGTCAGTCATCTGTCTAGAGGGTAAATTGCTTCAGCATCTTTTTCATCTTTTGTTCAAAAGTAACTTTTTGAAAGCATTGCTGCATAGTCTGGGAACATTTACATCTTCAGTGCCAGATTATGGAATTTCCAGAACTTCCTCTATTACTTCCTTAATAAGAAAAAAAAATACAGTGGAAAATGTGACTTTTTAAACTTTTTGAAGAATACTGGTCTCTCCCAAGGAGTTTGAGTTGGATTCTCTGATGGTGGATGGCAAATCTCAGTTTCTATACCTACAGTCAGAAAAAATTAGGATAAATCAGTTTACCAAAGGGTGGTTGGTATGAGCTTGAGGAAAGAAAAAAAAACACACATGAAGGCCAAGGAGCCAAACCACAATAGTTCATTGGACAACTTCACTAGAGGTTTTTCATGTGTTGGGGCATGGGAAAAGAAAATTGGGATTCTGGAATTCTGACTTCCATAAAATCACAGTGAGATGCCAAGACAAAAACTTCAACCCAATTGCAAAAGAGCTGTGTCTCATATAGTTTTTTTTCCTGTTTTTCTTCCAAGCAACTGTTGCTGTGATGTACTAACATGATTGCTGCATTCAGTGCGACTCCAGCTCCAACAGCTTCCCTTGTGAGTAAGCATGAGTAGGAGCAATGTTTAATTTCTCTGTGACCACACAACATTTAACAACCTTCTAGCACACTGAGCAGGAAGAGTGAGCTGTACTTGGTGTTGTGAAGTATTTTGGTGCAGGCTGCTGCTCTACACAGGTAGGTTGAGCGTGTGCAACCTTTCTAAGAATTTAGCTGTTGAATTTTAAAAAAAGCATCCATTACAAATAGCAGAGAGGCACTGTAATGTCAGATTCTCATAATTTCTAGTACCTGTCATTGTTCATTGAACGGTAAAAGTTACTTCAAGAGTCCTAGCAGCCAGTGGAGCCTATCCCTCCTTCTCCATCCATCCATTCCTCTCACCCCCTCCTCCTCCATTTGCAATGCAAAGAAGAAAGTGGCATGAGAGCAGGTATGAAGGTAGGGTGGGACTGGCAGCTCTCAGTAGTGAAGTACCTCCATCAGTAGGGAATATGGGAGAGTGGGGACAGCAGGGAAGGGAAAGATGAAGTGATCCTATTTATAAATGTATTCCCCCACTCCCTGTCTGTACTATGCAGATATCTCAGCAGCGCAGATGGATCTGCATACTGATGAAGACATGGGGCATCTATGAAAAATGCTGGATCTGGCTGAGCTCCCTGCAGGCGCAGGGTCTGCCTTCTCTTCTATTAGAGCCCAACACACTCGTATTTTTCAAAGCTTGGAGATGCATGCCAGGATTTGGTGCTGCTCTGTGACTTTGCTTCTGCCTAAGAGCAAGGCCTAGTTTCCACTTCAGCAATCAGATAAAAGAGTGCAAAGTGACTGAACAAGAGACTGAACCTACGAGCAAGAGGTAACTTCAAATCAGCTCATCAGTAGGCAATGTGAATAGGGGAAAATGAGTATCACTACAAAAAGGCCACGTAAATCACCAGCCAGGATGCCTGGAGAAAGCCAGCTCTGTCAAATATAAGAGATCGGCTTGCTGAGGTGCCTGGAGGGTTGTAGAGAAAAATCTGGGCAATTTCTCAAAGCCAAGGCTTTGTGCTACACCAGCACTGAGAGGAACATAGCGGGGTTACTGTGGCTTCTTTCACAGTGTCTACATCTGACAGCGCCATGTGAATATCAGTGAAGTGGCACAATGCCCCATGGAGGTAGGTGTGAGAAATCATATTTTCATTACAGACATCAAAGACAGTCAAGGATTTTTGGTTCTAAGGTACCAAATAATACTTTCTCCAGAGCCAGCAGGAGATGTGGGTGTCCAGCTTCCCCCAATACCAGGCACTCAGTAACTGGCCCGAGATCACACCACAGTGACAGATCTGTTCAGAGCTCAGGACTTGTGACTCCCAGACCACCTGCTCTTCCTGTAAGATAATCCTACCCTGTAGTCTTGTGCCAAAGTATTGGAGAAAGAAAATGACCTGGAAGGGCAAGGTCTGTGCCACTTGAAGTTTTGAGGGACTGGGATGATAAATATTAGCATCTGGAAACCCCTCAAAGGTCGCTCTTTAATATGCTAGCACAGATGGAGTGATCTCCTAGAGGGCAGGGCAACTGTGATCCTTGATGAGCTCCTTGGACATTTAAGCTTCCTTTAATTCTTTCTTGTCCATGACAGACTTAGCACCCCTTCCAAAATGGGTCTTATGCCAGTTCCTGGTAAACAAATTGCTGTGCTGCAAGAAACATTGTCACAGCTCACTGCAGAGAGCCAAAGACCTGAAGACTCAGAAACCTCTTAGGAGATCTTCCTGGAAAGGAGGAAAATTTGCACCACAGTAAGCCCAAGCAGAAGCACTGGGTCAGCCTGGCTCTGCAGCTGTCAGGGCTGCAAAGCTGTTTTCAACTCCCTACATGAGGGAGGACCCCTGCCAGAGCAGGGGAGCACCATGAACACAGGGTCCTTCCTTTCCACCCCTGATGCTGGCTTGCTCCAAGCCACCCTTTCAGAGCAGACACATGACTAACACAGCAGCATTCCTGCCTTGAGCAGTGCCCAAGAACCACAAGAGCAAATCTACCTTTGTTTGTAGAGCAAGCCACTTGGAATAACATCCAGGGAGATCTCGAGAAAGGTTTTGATCTTTCCTTCCTGGCATGGACCAGACAATGCTGCCAGTACAGACTGTTCAGCCCTATCAGCATGATAGATGTTCCTGCAAGGAACACAGTTTTAGCTGTTTTAGTACATATCTGCCATCACCATCTGCTATTTGTTGGCATGAATGTGTACTATAAGGAAACTAGGTTCAACGATAAAAAATAAAAGGCCTCACCAACCATCCAGAGTTTTAAGTTCATTCAAAGGTTTGGATTTTGTTTTTTTTCAAACATCGGATAGGCTCACACAAAGCACAGTATGTCTTCTGTTCTTGTGTTCTTATTATCTCTTCTTTCTTTTTTTTGTTGAGCATTGTTATTGCTAGAGATCTTCAGACAAGGGTTCTGTCCTTACAATAATAACTAGGAACCCAGTTAACTTGGTAGGATAGTCCTTGCAAGGTGTAGGAGACCTTCTGAAGATGAGCACGAGATTTTTCAGATGATGTGCTTGAAAGAGTCTCACTGTATTCTTTCTTGACCAGAACTTTAGTTTTTCGTCTTCTCTCACTGGGGTTTTCTGTCCCAGTTAACCTGAGGCAGCTAAAGCGGGCCCTGAACAGAAAACCATCCACAGGAATATGAGAAACATCAAATAGACTCATCCCTCCCTGAAAGTAATAACACAGAAGTTTTGTGTGCAGCATTAGTGAGCAATATTTGTAGACTGCTTTGAAGTTAGAAAGCACTATATAAATGCTAAGTATTATTAACTACATGAATCAGTCATCTTCAGAGAAATATAACACTGCTAAAGATGGGAGAGACGTCTCTTCCTTTCTTAATGATAACCAACCCCCAAAGTTATTCATAAAAATTACATTTAAAAATAGATCAAATGATTTCCCCATCCCGTGATAATCCCTCTGATTGCCCCCATGTTTCAGTTCACTGTATCATCTCAGAGATCAAAGGATGTGTCTGAGGCTGGCAAACCAATCCCATAAAGAAGAAAACATTCTGCTGTAGATAAACAAAATACAATTTCCAGATAACATCATGGTGCTGATCAAAATAGCTGCTTTTCCAATTAGATTTCAAAGAATTCTTAATTGTTATTGATTTAATCTGGAGATGTGCAGATTTTTCCACTTAGGAACCTGTTTCACAGGAAGCTTATTACCCTGGGGATTTCATTTACAGACAGGTTTTAGTAAGCAGCAACAGCCTGGCTGTCAGGCAGGTGACAATAAAAAGGGAATCTGTCCAGATCCAGGAGACAGTGCTATTTGTGCTTCTGTTTCCTGCAGTAATTTAGAGCACATAGCCTTATCCATTCTGAAATGGCAGCAGACCTCACATCTGCATAAAGGCACTTGCCTTTAAGCTGTAATAGGCAGAGCTCTTAAATAAAAACTACCTTATCTATCTACCTAGTCATCACCTCAGTGTCTCCTTCTGCTTTTATACTTATTAATTCAAACCATGGGGGTCTGCCCTTAAACTTCTTCTTTCTATTCCCATGTCAGATGCTCATTTTCAGCATATATATATGTGCATATATATATATTTATATATTTTCCTATTTTGCTGTGCAGAAAAATAAATAAATAAATAAACCGAGGATTCTATAATGTCTGCTGGGCTGCCATTTTAAAGTCAGGCAAAACAGCAGGGAGTGGGAAGAAGGGAGGGAAATTAGGACTGCTGTTCCACAGACAGGTGACATTTTGGAGCAGAAGAACAGGAGATGGCTTCCTGTCAAGCAGCAATAAGAGGAGGAAGAATGAAAAATAGCCCCCCAAAGAAAATTGTTCTGTCGCGGGCAAACGACGGTGGAAGGATTTGGTAAAGTGACAGTGGGGGACTTAATGCTGTCAGGTAGTTATGACAGTGTCAGGAAGACTGACTCAGGAAAGGTGAGTCAGAGCCAGCTGCCATCGGGAAAATAAGTTCCCGAGCCATGAGCAAGATCTGTCACTTGGTGCCTTCTTGCAAGGTAGCTGTGCCACAGTTTGACCTCAAAGCCCAGCTCCCTGTGCACACCACGTCCTGCACGGACCGTGATGGGATGTGCTACCGGGTGGGGACTCTGCTCTCAAGAGGAACAGAGAGAGCTTGGGTGAGAATTACCAGTAGACCAGGATAAAAGGTAAAGACTGGTGCCATCAGGGGAAAAAATGAAGAAGTCTGGAAAGCAATGAATGTTGTGGAGAGTGATGAGAAATGCACCTTCCTGTTGTTTTAAAGCCCCGCACTGGGCTCAGCATACCAGGGCTTCTCTCCGGCACCGTGGGGGCAAGGAGCAGATCAGTTCATCCTAAACCAAAAGATTGAAAGGAATAAAAATCTTCTCCATTGGGGCAAAAGCCAAACTTTAACTTTATGAGTTATTTCCTGTGATGCTGCATTTCTAGGATCCATGCAGGAAAATGTGCCTAGATATCTATACAAACCATCTATACTCTAAAATAATATGAAAGGTGAATTTATGTATGGACTGATATGAAAATCTTGGAGGAAGGGAGAGTGTCATTTTTCTGAGAGGCTAAAGGCACCAGAAACACCCAGGAGGTTCTTTCCGTTTTGGAATTCGATTTCCCAGAGGCTCTGAGAAGCACCAGAACATTTGGATGCCTGTGAGCAGGATCTATTTGTTCCACATGCTGGACATTCAGGCTGATTTTGCTCACAAAAAAGAGATGATTATGAACTAATTCCCAGCTCTGATTTCCAAGCAACTTCATCTAACCACAGCAAGCTTTTTCTCAAAAAAAAAAAAAAAAAAAGGTTTCTAAAAGTGTTGGTAAACATCAGCTGTTTGATGATGTAGAAAATAACTGACTTTGTAGGCAGCCAAGCCAAAACCACATCTGTTAATGTCAGTGTTACATTTAGGTTAAATTTAGCCTAATCTCAAAACAATGGGTTTTTTCTCCACTGTCCTACATAGTAATGGTGTTTTATTAATAAAAGACATTGTAAAGGACATTTCCATGAGATGATAACATTAGGGGGCAGTCCTCAGCTAGCAGCCAGTCCTATGAGTTCATTGAACAGCTGTGTTTATATGGGGTTGTTTGCAAAATTTATGTTTGAGTTTGTTTTAACCTTACTTTATTGCTACTGGAGAAACAATAGATCTTTTCCATTACAAGTCATCGAGCGCCACATTAAAATACAGCAGGAGGAGTGAAACTTCCCGTGCCCCTTCTCCCCATATATCTCTGGTTATATATTTATATACGTATATTTTTCTTATAAACAGAAAAGCCCTGCGTGGTCTGAGATGCTGCCTTCTCAATGAGCTGCCAGAACGGTATTGCATCCATCCAGGTTCTTATTTTGCTTTTTCCCTGGGACTGCATGCCTTAACTTTTCACAGAAGATGCGATGTCCTGTTTCTCAATTCCCTGGGCAGGTCAGGCACATCATGACCCATTTGTAGCGGGCAAACAAAATCCATACAAATGTCTGTAGGGTGGGCCCCTTAGGCCTCCCCTGTATCCTTTCAGTGGGTAGGTAGACCAAAGACATTATTTCAAGCAGCTCCTTCCTCATCTGGTTTTTGTCTCACCCCAATCCAGCCTTGTTTATGAATTCTTATTTCTGATTTCCTGCAAGGGAACATCACCTCCTCCTCTACCTTTTGTTTATGCTCACTCTTGAGTCCACTGCAGAAACCAAATCTGTAGTTTAGGAGGAGAGCCTTTTGTGACTTTTCCCAGTCTGTTTCAGAAGCTTAACACCTTTTTCTTCGGAGACTGCACTCCAGCTCTTCCAAATTCTCCCAGTTATCCAAGCCTTTCTTTCCTTGATCATCTTATTCTTGCCAGAGATACCTGTTGTGGCAACCAGGTTGCTGGGTATGGTACTGAGGGAGTGGTGCCCTGTCCTCCACATGAACTTAGTGCTCTGACTGAGCTCCCCTGGACCCCAGGCCATCAACAGCCATCACAGCTGCGCCTCAGCAGCCCCAGCATTACCTCCCTGGTATGCCTACATTTCATGCTGTGGTGCTCCATGTGCATCCTGCCATGAGAATCAGGAGTCCCAGCACAATTCAGATGCCCTGGACTGCTGTCAGCAGCTTCACTGGTACCACATCACCTCCTGGATCGATGCCCTCCTAAGAAATACAGCCATTCTTGGCATTGTCTCCTACAGGCTGAATGCCAATGTATAACACTTTCAGTCCTGCCACTGTGTCATCCTCGCTTCTCCCTGGCCCTGTCCTGCATCTCTGGAGAAGAGTCATCCTCATGGATGCACTCCACATGCCCTTTCTTTGGATCCTGCTGCTTTCCCTCGGTATACCCCCGTCCCAAACTGAGATTCCTTAGTTCTACTTGCCTCTTTGTTATTTCTTCAGCCAGTTCACAAATTATTGCTGATGAAAAAGGGGAGAAAAAGCGCAGAGAAATGGCCTGTTTTCCCTTGCCTTGTGGTAAGATGACATGTTGTATCCATGGGCCCATTTGTGTCTGTTTATATTTGCAAGTCCATTTACACATATGGGCAGGAATTTTCATTCACAAACAGAGAAGCAGATGCCAAAAATCTGGCTTGATTTATCAAATGTCCAAAGCAGGTGTAGAAATAAGAGCAATTCTCCAAATACCCTGTCTGGTCCATCTACACTCTGTCTTGGATCTGACCACTTTAATGAGTAGCTGTGCAGATTTGCAGCCACTGATGCCAGCTATTTCCACACACAGGGTGCAATCAGCCTGCATCTGCCATGAGAGGTCAGAGAGTCAGGCGCCAGAGATGGATTTTAAATACAATTCTGAATAAAGCTGCTGGCCCCAAACCAGCTGTGGTTATGCTGAAGTTGCCTCAAGCCTCTGGATGTGAATGTAGCAGCAATGAGCTGAGGAAAAGCCATCCTGTCCCTCCTCAGCAGCTATTTAGTGCCGTGGGAAGGACACCAGGCATGATGGACTGAAGCCGGAAGACTTTACAGCAAATTCTGTCTCCCAAATGCTTCCTCAGCTCGTTGCATCTCTGTGACCACGGCAGGTACATTAATCTAGCTGACAGACTAAGGTCCTATAGCTCAATTTTATATAGATGAACTGTAATTTTAGTAATAGGATGTTTAAATAATATTGTGTCACTTTTACATTTCACCTCCCTTTCCCTTGAATGAAAGTGCCTGTCTCCTTTTGACAGGTGAACATTTTTTTTTTCACTTCCTTTTCCCCACAAAGACTTTGCCTGAAGGACAGCAGGAGTCATAATAATGGTTGATGCTTTCATGAGATCCTTACAGATTATGGCTAAATGGAATGGTACAGTAATGTGATTGCCTCCCCACTCTTACTCCTGCTGTGCCATGTAATGGCATGGTGGGGCTCTCCGCCGGGATTAAAGCCAGTCAGACTGAAAATTGACTTGCCTTGGGGGCCATCAAGCAAATTTAAATGGCTGCTTCAAGATTCCACCTGCCAGTGAGCCATTTCTCCAGCGGATTAGCAAAATGAATGAAATGTGGAGATAGTAGGGCAGTAGAAACAGTGCCATTAGGCCTATGTGCTCTCTTTCTCCTTCCTGATTTTACTCTAAACACTAATTCTAATTCCTTGTAATTTCTCTCTGTGTTCTGCCTCATCCATGAAATGGGAAGGGAGCTCAAAACAGAAAGAAAAGCTGTGACCTACCCTTGCCTGGGCTTTAGGTAGGATGAGGACAGGGAGGAGGGGAAGAGGACTTGCCCTTCTCTTTCATGCATTTTTCCTGAGGATAGAGGCCTTTCTAGAGAAAATTCAGAATATATGAACTTTTTTTCTGCTAGAATAACCCTCAAGGGTAATTCCTCCTGCAAGGCTAAAGCAGAGTGGTAGAAAGGAAAGAGTGTCCCCCATTGCTCTCGTGATCAGGCCCCTCTCTGCTGTCACAGCCACAGGGAACATCGGCTCCCTCCCTCCTGTCCTTATATTGTGCTGGGATGGGGGCTGTCTTCCCTTTGCTCTGTTACCTCCTGCTGGTCATGAGAAAGCCTCAACTGTATGGTGACAGCCTGGGTAGGAACAGGTAGTCTGGCTCTACAAGCATCCATTTTAGGTGAAGGCTCATTGTAGCAGATACTCACCAGTCCTCCTGTACTGGGAAAAATATTGGTGCCTGAGGATGATTCACATCTACTCCCCTGTCATCCAATGCCTTTCAATAGCTCCAGCTCTGCTTAAATTCTTTGGCTTTTCAGATTATGTGAATGGGATTTAAGCATGTTCAGCTACGCCTGTGAATAGAAATGTTTTCCCATCTCAGCCCCCAAGAATGCTGAGTTAGGAATAGCATGTTCTTAGCCTCTTTAGAGAAAGGCATTCATGAAATGTGACTTTGAATACCACAGTGACACCACCACTTTCCTTGGCAGCACAGTCATGTCTTTTTTTCAGCTGTTTTCTCTAATATTCTGTCTGAAGTTTTCCCTGATGCAGCTGACATTTAATTACTTCTTTCTCTATCATTGCTGACTAATGATAATAATTGCTTCCTGTTCTTTGGTGCAACATTCTTTTCTCTATCTGCAGATAGTTATTGTGCCTCCCCTTGGAATTATTTCCTCTACTTTGAAATTGCCCACAAGCACACTCCCATTTCGTTTCTAGCTGCTAAACAAAACCCAGAAATATAGCAGTGAGAGTGGAACCTGGGTGGTGGCAAGGGACAGGCAGGTGGAATGACCCAGGAAACTGGCACTGGCAGAGAGTTTTGCTCTGCAGTAGGTCGCCTTGACAGCTTTTTGACAGCATACAAAAAAGGAACTGATGGTCTCATCTCAGGTACTAATGGTCTAAATTCTACATTATGGGTACTGGAAGTCATTACAGGTGGTTTTACAACAGAAGTTCAGGCCTGAGTGGCCATGGAGATTGACACACCATTTTTTCCTCTAGAAAGCTTCTTTCCAGAGAAGGAAGGAAGGACACACTGGTTCCATTTTCAGAGGTGCAAAACCAAGAGATGCAGTGAGTTGCCTGAGGTCATGGAGTCAGGACGAAGAGATACATCTGATTCCCAAGTCCCAGGCAGCATTCCTAAATCATGTTGCTTAAGTATTCTCAATTTCCTTCAGCATAATAAAACTCTAATTATCTTCAGAAGTGCAGGATGATGACTCCAAGGCTTAGAGAAGACTGTTCACATGATTAAAGCTCCAAATGTGGTTTTAAGCATTTTACTGGCTTCAGGTAAATCTTTTTCTTAGGTAAGTCTGCAGTCAAAACCAGCACCCACAGAGAAACTCAACCAATGTATTACACTTCAGTCACTGAAAAAACTACAAATTTTATTTTCCCCATGTCATTATTATGAACCAACTTTTTCTCAAGTTAAAGGGTTTTTTCCTGCTTCAGGGAGAAAAAAAAAAAAAAAAATTACATCTCCATGGGAAGAAAGTGACAAAATTTGTTATCTGCTAGTAGAGTTCATGGGACTTTTTGAAAATATTTGTAAATAAGTCTTCATTTAGCTGGCAAGGCTGACTATAAATAGAACTCTTCAAAGATTTTTCAAACATAATGTCTTATTTTCATGTAGGAGAAACACCTGACATTTAAATGCCTCTCAAGCAGAATTCTCCATTCTGGTGACTTCTATAGAAGTAGCTTCCAAATCCTATCTCCAGACAACAAAGACCTTTGGAAAAGAGGTGTGAGAACTGGCATCTTTTGGGAAAGGCAGAGGTTACCTCATGGCTCAAAGCAGAGGCAGCATGGATCAGTGAGTAAGGCAGTGAACTGAGACTGCAGAGCTTCTGCAGGGTGACTTGCTGTGTTCTCATTTCTCCTGTTGCGTACTTAGATTAAAATTGCATTGAGGCATAGGCTTTTCCTTAGTAGGCATTTCTATATCACCTAATACAACATTGTTCCCCATCTTAACAGACACTTCTGCATGCACTAAAAATAAAATACAACAAAACATATAAATAAAGGAGAGTAAGTCATGGCTCTCCTAATTACCTTTTTTTTTATAATTTTTCTGCCATTGTCAGCTCTTTGTACTGTGTACCTTGTCTGCAGGTAAATACCAGATAAAGACAGACCTTGTCCAAAACAGCTGAGATACAAACTTGAGATGAAACAGGCAGAAAGAGAATAGGAAAGGAAACAGATACAAACATGGTTGTTTTACTGGGTCTGGCTGGGATGGCAGCCTGTATTTCAATTTGTGACCAAAGCAGTGTTGGCAACACAGGGATATTTTCATTGCTGCTCAGCAGAGCTCACACAGAGCCAAGGCTTTTTCTGCTCCTCACCCCACCCCACCAACGAGAAGGCTGGGGGGGAACAAGGAGTTGGGAAGAAACACAGCCAGGACAGCTGACCCTGACTGATCCAAGGGATATTCCAGACCTTATGGCATCATGATCAGAATTAAAGCTGGGGGAAATAAGAAGGAAGATGGGAACATTCATGGTTACGCCATTTTTCTTCCCAAGTATTCATCACGTGATGAAGCCCTGCTTTCAGTAAGTGGTTGGACATCTGCCACTCCATGGGAAGTAATGAATGCTTTGCTTGTTTTGCTTTGCTTGAGCACAGCTCTGTTTCACTTATCAAACTGTCTGATTCCTTAAGTTTTCAGCTTTTGTACTTCAGATCCTCTCCCTTATGTCCTGATGGAGGGGAAGGAAGTGAGTGAGTGACTGGATTGCTCACTAAGGTCAACTCACCACAGTAGCAAACACCAGACACCCAACCAGTTAACAGCATCAAATGGTTTAAAGACCTCGTGGCAAATGATTTCCACCACCACTCAATAACCAGCTCAAGATGATGCAGCTCCTGTGGATTTTTGCAAGGCTAAAAGCAGAAGACAACAAGAATAGCAGGGCTGACCTTGTGATTTTGTACACCAACCATGAAGGGCAATCGGCTGGTGAGCCAGAGTGCAGTTTTGCCTGCACAGGATGGGGTAGGGGAAAGAAACACAAAAAAAAAAAAAAAAAAAAAAAAAAAAAAACAGTTTCTGCTCAATGCACAAATCCAAGTTGTTTCATCACCTACCAGCAGGTAAGTTGCAGCTCATTATTGCTGTGAGGATAGAGGTGGTTGCGCAGATGAATGGGGTGAGACAGCAATACCTTACTCAGGCTAAAATTATGAAGTCACTGCCTTTGGGAAGAGAAAATCTCTCTAGCAGATGTCCTTGCCTGCATTGTGGATAAAAGAAAAAAAGTCCAACAAATCCACCATCACCAAATACAAGGTGGAGGGGTTTTGCTTGGGTTTTTTTTTGTGTGAACGATGGCAGTGCATTTCAGCCAAGGTTAACTGACCTCCATCTTTTGTATTATATAAAAATGACACGTATTTTGATTTTTCCAGTTTTTGTCCTTTATCTCCGATTTGGAAGTTTATCTCCCCTGCTTCTCTAAAGACAAACCAAAGGACCAACAACCTTAGAAGAGTGGAGACACTGACCTTGGAAATACTGAGATGGCTTGTCTAAGCACATAGGTGCAATGAGGCAGCACTAATTCTTGTCCAGGTGTCTGGGAGACAAAATATATTATGATTCAATAGAATGAAGCTGTGGGAGGTGTGGTGCAGGGAGAAAGGAGAGCATTTTCACAACACTGTGTTTAGCTGAGTGATGTTGGGGACACCACCACTTCCACAGCACTCTGCTGTCCTGTGTGTTTGTGCTGTCCTTCTGTGTGTCTGTTCTGTCACCTGGCTCTAGTCCATGACAGGTGCTCATGTGCAGTTTTGCTTCACCTAGGTTTGGTGTTCATAATAATTTTGGAGATAAGGGGTAATTTAAAAAAAAAAAACCACATAGACAAATTTCCTCCCTGGGAATCAGACCCACTGCTTTAAGTAGCCTTTTAATAAGCATTGTGCCTCTCCATGTTTCAGGCTGTATCATTTTATGCTGCTGTTGTTAGAGCAATACAACACAGATGCTTGGAGCACATGTGGCTGTAGCCATGTATAGCTCTTTTTAATTATGTCTGTATGAACCCCAGTGTAGGTGTCTATTCTGATTTAACAATGTCTTATTTCAATATAGTTTGAATCTGTTCCATGCTGATTTAACCTAAATCAAAATAAACCCTTTCCTAAGCCACAAAAAGACTGCTCATTATTTTACAATTACAATTTACAACTTCACTAAAGATACCTTGTTGTAAATTAAAAATGATTAAGGTGGTTTGGGAAAAAATCTTTACAACCAAGCAGTTAATGGAAAGCATATTGAAGTGTAGCCAGGGCTGAGCTGAAAGCATTTCAGTAAGTTTATATTTAACGTGTTTCTGAAATCTAAGACAGATCCAAAGCTAGCTGTTAAAATTCGTCTTTCACATGCTGCCTTCTACCCTATTGCTATCTTCATGTGCACAAACCCAGTGTTTACGCTTGACTCTATAGGAGCTGTCTTTTCCCTATGCCTGTTTAGGATCCAGCAAAGGAGCAGATGCAATCTCATCTGTTATTGAGATTACAGTAGAAAGGCTCGTTACTCCAATTGCTCCCTCATCCATCCTCTTTCTTTTTTCTCCTCCTGGGCTTGATTGATATTCAGAGGGCAAAATAACCCTCGAAATTTTTTAGGAGCAAATTGCAAGCAATGCTGTAGTAGAAGTTCATCTATCACTCTGCATATACTGTATTCTGATTTTTAAAATTACAAGTTTATGTCAGCATTGCAGGGAACACAAAAGTTTTGATCACATGCATCCACAAAAATGAAACTCAGATTAATTTTCCATTGTTTGGAGATACTGAGGTAAACCAAAATAAAAATCTGTTTTTACTTTACATAGTCTGTGTTTACCCAACAATCTTGGGTTATATCCTTCACTCCTGTGGCACTTGATGGACAGTTCTGGATGGTTTCCCAAACTAAACTCAGAAAAGGAATGCCAAGGAATGGCACTTCAAAGTCTACAGCTGGCAGGGAGGAGTTTCTGCATCATCTCTGCATGTTATTTACAAGAGGCTGGCATGGAGCCCCACCAGCCTGTGACCATACTGGGTGGAGGTGGGGTGTTCAGCTGTCCTTGTGTGGGGAAGGAGGCTGTTCTGATCCAGAGTA
Source organism: Ifrita kowaldi (assembly GCA_013398055.1). Taxonomy (NCBI): domain Eukaryota; kingdom Metazoa; phylum Chordata; class Aves; order Passeriformes; family Cinclosomatidae; genus Ifrita; species Ifrita kowaldi. The sequence continues at coordinate 83,514 of VZRS01002392.1, forward strand.
AGAGGCATTGGAGAGGTCAAATACCGGGCAAACTTGTTCACAAGGATCACCTCTGGGCTTACAGTCCCCTTTATTTCCTTTAGTGCTAGATACAGTGTGTGGAAAGCCCTGTGTGTGTCTGTCTTAGGCAAGGATTGATGCATACCCCAACTTGGCCTTTAGTTTGATAAGCATCTGTACTAAAACACTGGCCATACCATGAGATGTAGAGAGCCACTGGCACATCAGTCATAACACTCTGAATGTGGGAGTTCTCATTTTTTGGTGGTATTGTGTCCAGAGACAGATTCTTTCCTGGAGGTCTTCCTGGCAGACGTTTTCCTGACTTTAGATCATGAGTGAGTATAAGGTGCAAGACAAAAGGGGCAAATTGCTAGGGATGCCACTGGAGCAGAATGAGCAAAGTGAAGCTTGTTGATGGTGAGTTACAGAGGTGGAACACCTGGGGTGTTTGCAAATGAGCTGTTGGGAAAAAGTGTTGCAATTAGGACCTATTAAAAGGAGATGCTTCCAATTCATTACACACAGTTAACATAGTTGTGGGTGCTGAATCCCTTCACCACTGTCTGTGTGCAATACATCCTCCCTTTGGAGGAACCTGAATTACTTCCCAAATGGTTTGTCCAATTTCAGGTGAAAATTGTGTTTCAGACAACAGCGCAGCAGTGTCTCTGGGATGAGAGTTGTTCTCTTCTGTGTAGAAAATTAATGGCTTGTTTTGTTCAAACACTCTCTGTCTTCTCCCCGTGATGATAATCTATTTTGAATTATATTTAATGGTAAAAAGCTGCAGCAGCTGAAGCCAAGATCAAGGTGAACAATCTTCTCATTTAGAAAATGGAACAGCTGTCTTTCAACTGAGATACCAAATGAGAGGTCCTGACCAGTTGTGGTTGTTTGAAGACTGGCTTGTGGATCTACCTAGAGAACAATGGTCCATTTCTTGCCTTTGGCCTGAAATTCCTGTTGCAGTTACAAACTGGGGAAGCTCTTTTCTTCTTTTCCAGAGCTTTTGTGTACTGTTTGTAGCCTTGTTAAAACAGCTGCTGAATGCTGCAAAGACAACTGCATTTTGATGGTGGATGGAAATGAACCCAGAATGAGAAGATGTAGAAAGACAGTGTGGTCAGGAACGGACCCTGTGTCATTGTTTTACCGTATGTCAGAAACATTAAACCAGTGACATGGTACCAAAATCTTCCAGCTGGACAAATAGGCTGGAATTGTTCAAGGAACAAGACAGATCTCCAGGAGAGGACACTTTTTCTAGCTACAGAGGAAAACTAGGTTTTCTAGCTTTGGAGATCCCATACATGCTATTACCCAGATCATTTGGAAAGCTGAGGAAGGCAGAAATCGTTACATGGACTTCTGAAGCATCCCATCTTCAAAACAACACCTATCAAAATCAGATTTGCAGAACTCCTCCTTTTTATCTATTTTAAAAAGTGGGTAGATTTCCAGGGAAACTGGAACTCTCCATGAGCTGAACACTCTTGAACATGTATGCTAAGCACCTTTGAAAACTGGTCCAAAATACAAACTATGTCTTTTAAAAATACTGTATTACTGGGGGAGACAAATAACTCGGCAAATAAAGAGCTCAAGGCATTTCAATTCTCTTTGTGCATGAGGCTATCCATTCCTCCCTGAGGAATGGGAGGGAGGGCCTAAATGTGAACTCAACCATCTCTGAGGTACTTGAGATAATTGTGGTACAACTGGTTTGATTTGGAAATGGAATTAGAGCGGGTTTTTTTGCTCTTCTAATTAATCAGGGTTGAATGTCTGTATTTGCAGCTCCTTCAATTAGCTCTCTACAGATCGACCCCCACCCAATCTATTAAATACTGAGATTTGTGTTTGGAGTGAAAGAGCTCTACAAATCTAAAGCTCTCAGCTAAATTACTTTTCTCAGAAGTTACATTTCAGGAGTTGAAGAAAGCCAAACACAAAACTTGCCAGAGTTTGATAACTGCAGTCCAACCATTCCCTTCCTCCCTTCAAACCAAACCATGCAAGGAGTCAAGCAAGCCATACACTGTCTGCGTTGTTTCTGGTTGACATTCAAGTTCTCTTTTTTGTTGGCAACAAGGAAGACCAAAGGGAGTTTACAGCAGAATTTTAAATAGCCAAAGCCTAAAGAGTGTAAAATTATAAATAAAACCAACAGCAAATCTAAACAAAAAAAGCTCCAAACCCTTCTCCCAGCTGTTCAAGTAGTAAGATATGCACTTCTGAGATAGTGTAAACTAAGACCAAGTCCAATCCAGAAAAGTTTGAAAGAAGCCTGTGGAAAGAAACTTTTTTTAAAGAAGCGAGAAAAGCAGGTGCTGAACACAGAGCCTTTGGTAAGATGGTGTGGGATGAAACATGCTCAGTCCAGTCAGAGCTATGGGCACACAGCTGGATGCCAGGATAGTGGTGTCACCCCTTGCTCCTGTGCAGCAGCAATTTCTATTCCATGCAGTCCAGCTCTCGATGGCCAGGATCCTCACAGACAGCTCACAAAGTGTACCAGGTTGACCCACTCGTGCTTTTTAGTGGCAATACTATTTTCAAAGTCTGTCCTTTCTTCCTCCTTTTCTCTTAATCAAAAATTTTGCATCATTTAAGTGAAAAATTTGAAAATGATTATACATCTGACAAACCAGCTATGAAGCCTGGGCTAGGAAAACCAGTTGTTAAAGCTATTACTGCTCATTTCGACCAGCTTTTTCTGATGCAGGACTATTGTTTAAACTACCCAGAAGCATTTATCCTTTTATGTACATCCTTAGTACTGGCAGTAAGAAGAGATATTTATAGGAGTGGATGAGTCTTTCCAGTCTCCAGGCAATATTTCACAGTGGAGACCCTGGAACAAAAGTTTGTGAACTTTCTGACTCACACCCCTCTCTTTCAGCTTTAGGGATGCCAACTTTTTTGTATATTTTGAAACTTGTGACTCACGTTTTGAAGTTGATTCATTAGAAGAACCTCCACTTATGCTTTCAGAAAGCCTTTGGTAACTTAGAGAGACTCGAAGATAAAAGGATGTATTCTTGTTAAACCTGAGAGTTAAGAAAGAATAAGGTTTGACCAGTGAGAGGGCTCTGGAGACTCCACTTTTTAACATGACCTGATTGCCAAAATCCATATTCTTTATGCATCACAATGCTGTATTTTCCTGAGGATGTCGTGACAGAAAGCTGTTCTAGCACTGGCACCCCAGGCAAATTGCAAGGCTTGTAAAGGACTGAGGAAGATTTCTGCTTGTCACTGCACATATGATAATGCTTCCCTTTCGATGATACTCAAAGTGAGTACACTCGGATGAGTGTGTATCGCATCCTTTCCTCTTGGCTAAGCAAAAAAATTCAATAGCCTACATGCACGAAACTGCTGTAGAAAGTGACACAGCTCTGAGAAACTCAGTGGTGGTCCTGTTCGGAGTCAGGGCGTTGTGATATGAGTTGTTAAAAGGCACGAGAGAAGAGAGAAAGCAAAATGGAAACGCTTTTTTCTTTTACCATCCGTGGATACTAATCTGAAGTGGAAAACTGAACAACTTGTCCAACAAAAACACAAAAGGTTATGTCTTATCAGAGACTTCTCAGTTATCATTTACTTGAGTCTTCTGGCTGCTTTGAGGTGCAGTTTGTAGTTTTCTAAGTTCAGTTACCATGGAAGAGTCTATAAACTTGAAAGCTTCCTGGGATTTTTATTTTAGGGCGTTTATTTTCCAAGGAGGTGTTCTTCGTGATCAGCAGGAAATGTATTGCACAAACAGCTTTTCATTAAGGATGCTTGACCGCAGCCCTGAGCCACAATGGATGTTCAAAGAATTGAATGGAATGAGTTTCCCAGCACATCTGTGAGCTTCAAGGGCAGCGTACGCTGGCTTTCATGCTGAAGTTTCTGATTAAAGCAAACTACGCAAAGGTGAAACGCAGCCTCCTTTTGTGGAGAACAATTCCAGGCACTGTTGGGTAAATTGCTGGGTCCGTGCTTACTACAGGAACAGAAGTGGCAAGAGAAGAGACACACAAGGATTGCAGCAAAAATGAAGAAGTTTCTTGAAGGTTAGCAGTGAATAAAGAAACATTACAAATACCAGATGTGTTTGTGAAGTTCCCGTTGATCATCAGGAGCCTTAATCAAGGTGGTGGTATCTGACATGTTCCTGCCCCTCTTTGCCATGCTTAGTGAGCAGAAGTGAGGTGAAGGGAATTGATAGACCAGGGTTGAGAGTAGAGGAAACTTTACTTGCAAAAATCCAGCAGGACATAGTCACAAGGGTGATCTTTCCAAGGGTCCAAGGTTTTCATATCCAGGTCAGAAAATGTTCTGGGAAAACAAAGGGTCTTTGCTATCACATCAGATTTATCTAACAGGTCTTGGTCAGCCATAGATACAGCTTAAATACTCTTCTCTGGTGTTCCAGGAACTGCTCTGCCCCTCTCAGGGAGGTGAAATGTGTTTAGTGAATGCCTTGAAGCTCTTTCCAGGAGAAACTTCCACCTTTTTCAAATCAGACAAAGGAGATGGCAGATGCAGGCCTAATTGTGATGAAACAGGGAAGGAAAGACTGAGAGAGACATATGGGACCTTTGATAATTTCCTTATTTTAAATCAGTAATTTCATGGCCCTTATCCCATCATCCTGCCTCAGAAGAGACGGCTAGGGAGGCATCAGTATGGGTAAAGTAGCAGGCTCCCAATAGAAGGATAATAATAAGTGAGAGAAGGACAAGAAAATATGCATATGTTTGGCTTGATTCCCTGGTCTTCATCAGCTTCTGAAGGAACCCTTATTAGGAGGTGAAATCTCTGTGACCCACAGTGCAGGCAGAGGGTATAAGCCTCACCCAGAGCTTTGCCTCACCCTACGTCCAGTGGGAATTAACTGGCACTGAGGTCAGTGTCTGAGCTTAGTTTTGATCGTGTAGATTGCTACTCCCTGTCCTAGAGACTTGCAGTATTACTGCTACTTAGGTAATTGCCACTAAGGCAGTGAAAAAGGGTTTATGGTGAAACTAAATGGCTCAGAAAGTTGACATGAGTAAAAAGTGCTTCTATAAATGCCATTTTTACATCACAGGCCTTGTATGTAGCAATGGGGACAGACCCCCTTGTATGTCCAAAGAAGATCCGTTCATTGCCAGAAATCGCCCCCTTTATACCCTTAATCTCAACCAAACACAGCTGAAACCAAACCGAATTTAACAGCAGAAGGGCACCCATTGGCTGGCACAGCTGCAGCGCTGCTGTCCACTCATCCTGTTACCCAATCAGCTTCCTGTTCATAGGCTGTCCATGTTCCTCCAGCCAATCAGGGTCTCACTTCCAACTGTCACTCAACTGCCTCTCTCCTCCCTCGCAACTGCCTCTGGCCCCTCACCCAACTTCCTCCTGTGCAGCCGCGGCTGGGCCTTGCCCACAGGGCCTTCTGGTGAGCATAAGCCTCAACCATTTTAACAAATATAGCCCCACATTCCACACTGGTACACTCCCTTCTCCTGAGAGGCACCAGGGCACTCAGCTGCACATTGTGAAACAATTTCTTCAATGAGAGTACATTTTCCTCTTTCCTTTGTGTGTAGAATCCACAGTAAGAAACAAGACTGGCGCTAACTGGCAAATTAGTTTTGCTGCCCTACTACTGCATTTTCACACACATAACGATCACTTACGTAAATGAGATCTGTGTGATTCTGTTCCTTTGGGCAGAACAAGGGGTTTTCTGCTCAAGAAGGGGTTTTCCCCTTGAAAAATGTCTCACTGGCTTCTCTGCTTTTCTGATTAGTGAGAGGAATGGTTTTCTTTTGAAACTGACATGGTGAACTTCAAGAAGGTTTATGATCACTAGATGGAGGCAGAAACTGTGATGAAGAAACAGAGGTGAGGAGAAAATAATAATTTGAATTATTGCCTTAGGAATGGTGAGGGAATGGCTTCCAAGTGTCCTCAAAGTATTGAGGCAGCTCATGGTCCTCAGTACACGAGAAAATTCCTGCCCCCCAGGGCTAACTAGATGCATATGCGTGTGGAAGATTTGATGTGCCAGATTTGGTGCATTTTCCACGTTCTTTTCCCTGAGGAGCCCTGTCTTGCTGACATTATAAACAAGCAGACACTACATATATATGAAGCAGGAAAGAAACGAAAACAGGATGTTAAAAGAATCATGTTGTAATGAGACTTTTCTGCTTTACAGTAGGATTAAGAGTGTGGTCCTGACTCTGACTTTTAAGCAGGACTGAAGGGTTTTATTTTGAATCTGTGAATATTGTTTCTAAGGGTGGTGTGATATTTTTGTTCTTTAAAATGTCATATTTGCTGTATCTGAGAGTAGAACATGCGAATGGGATGAATATCCCTCACTCTTAGAAAATTCTAAAATAGATTTTGCCTGTTCTGACCAATAATTACCAGACAGATGAAAGATACTTGCTTTATCTCTTTGTCCTCCCTCTTCCTTCAAAAAACTCCTAAACAAAAATTAAGTCTGTGTGAAGAAATCAGTTAATCCCTGGTGGGATTAGGAAAAAAGTAAGGAATTCCATTTACAGTTTTTCTATAGTTTGGAAAAAATTTAAACATGAAATGTTGTCATTTTACCCATGTTACCTTCCCAGATTTCACTTTCTCATAAATGAGACCAGATATGGGAAAAAATACTCCCAACTACAGCTTTAATTTCCCCAAACTTCAGGTGGACTCTGCGTGGGAAGGTTTCACTGTGCCATGTTCACACACAGACAGGTGGGAACAAGTTCTGGCAGACTTTCAAACAGCTTGGGCTGAAGCTCACTCTGGGATGGAGGCTGTGAGTTGTGTTGGTGGCAAAAACTTAGCAAAGATGGTTACCTTGGGTATAACGCTGAGCTAACACACTTTGTGGGCCAGATTTATATCACATATGATTCTTCTTTCTGCTCTCACACAGGGTAATTTTCTGTACCTAAACAGAAAAAGAAGAGGTCTTCTGATGTGTTCCATGCTAATATGAGTCACAACATCTTATTGTCTTTCCAGAAGAGAAATGTGTGCTGCAAGGGAGACTTGAAGGTTGCGAGGCACCTCCTCTGTTGGTCTTTTCCAAAGCTTGTCTGGCATTGGAGGGGCTGTATATCCAAACGGGCACACTGGAAAACACGAGCTCTTTGGGCTGTGGTGAGAAGGGCAAGTGGCAGTGAGTTTGCATCGAGTGTGTCAGGCTCTGGAAGACCACTTTGTCATGTGCTGTGGAGAAGTCACCAGGCGTCACTGGAATTGCCTCCCTCTGGCATAGGCACTTGCTGGAGAATTTTTTTCATGTATATAAATTGATTTGATTGAATTTATAGCCCACAAAGATGCCTTGTGTCCCTTGGGTGGTGGAGCCATTTGTTTCTGGTGCCATTGCTTCCTGAACCTCTGAGCAATGCTGCCTTTCTCCTTTAAGGAAGGGAAATCAGGGAAACACTCCCTCTCAGTTCCCAGGAAAACAGCCCTAATGAGAGAGTATTTTCAGGTCTGGAATCACATATCATTCTTTTTTTTTATTGCCCTTTGTTAATTCTTTGCACTCTTTTAGAGGTAGACGCCACCAGCATTTCTAGGCTTTGTTCTGTTCCTCATCAAAATTATCCCCACTGTAACTCTTACATAAGCCTGTCACTCCAAACCCCCATTCCCCCGCCCTGGTAACTGCTTCTGCCTTCTTTTCTGTAGGTCTTGCCATACTCAGAGGCTCACCAAGCACGTTTCCAAACTTACGCCCACCTCATGAGCTGCATGCCAGGGATTCTACAGCTCATTTATCTTCCTTGCCTGGCTTTGCTATTGCCTGCAGTCAGGTGTGCTCTCTGGGAAAAAAAGGATGAGATGAAGGGCGGGCTAGGGCTTTGTGTAAAATCTTGTTTGTTCTTGCTGTTTCAGGTATTTGGCAGCACCTTTTTTCTAACCTGAGCATTGATGGTAAGAGCAGAACAACTTTGTGCAGTCACCTCTTTTGCCTGTGCCAGGACTCAAACCTGGTTTAATACCAGTTCGTGGGACTCTTGGGCTTTGATTTAAGAAGTTATTGGAAGTGTACACTCACTGTGCCACACATGAGGGGACAGAGCTGTCAACTCCTTGGTACTTCCAGGAATTGAGGTGCAATCCAGCAACACTAAGATCACCACTCTCTTTTCCTGGAATTGAAGTAGCATCCCTCCCATGCAGCAGAAGCCACTTCTCATCTTTCTTAGAGCCAGGATAGGGAGTGATGAAATCACAGGCACTATGGTATTGAATTGGCATGTTACACAGGAATTCATGTTCCCTGGGATCTGCACCACCATATCAAACAACAACGTTTCAATCAATACCTGAATTTTATAGCAAAGCACTGTGGACTGCATTTCTCAGTCTTTACCTTGCACACTGTTGATCAAGGCAACCTTGCCAGGAACAGGGCTCCAGCCAGGCAGGCTGGCAGGACTGGCACTAGCAGCTGGATTTCAGATCTCATTCTTATGCAGCCTATGTACTGTAGTCACTTTCATCCTTGCCCTTAACTTCTGTTTGCTCAATGAAAGCAGCACGTAGGCAAATAACATTTTGCATTTTAAAAGAGTTTTAATTTGTATCTGTTTTCAAAGTACACACCAAGGCTAATGAATTGTCACTTCATTCTCTAGGATACACAGGAACAACTGACTAAAATTAGCATTAATTAGCTGAATTTCTGTACCATCAAGAAGCTTCAGTTGAGCTAGCAGTCTTGCTGCAATAGATTTCGGATGAGCAAGTTGTGTGAAGCTGGTTATGGGTTGGTGTAGTTGCCATTATCACTTTGGGGAGAGGTGATCAAAGAGTGACTTCCTTCTTAAAGTGCCACAGCCAAAGTTTCAGACCCAATGGAGAGCCATAGTGAGCAGTGAATCCTCATTGTTCTTGAGTTCACTTTGCTTCCTATTTGAATGTTGCTACAATTCCATATCTCACTTATTAATTTGATTTTACTCATTTCACTGCTCCCACTTAGTGCATGGTCCCATGAATGCTTGCAAAAGCTGACCAGAGGAGCTGGAATACCACACTGAAAAAGGGAAGGACTGGAAGTAATTGAGAGCCAGTGGGAACCTCCTTATCAGGAGACACGTTTAAATATGATTCCTTTCTTAAGAAGAGCAACTTATTCTGTCAAGGGCAAGGGTGGTTTGGTTCAGTTAGATAATTCAAGGGATCGACTAGAGAGAAGGGATGGACAATCTTGCTCTAGGGCACTCTCATCTCTGAAAGTAGAAGGTATTTAAAATATCTTGTATTCTGCCCTCCAACATTGTGGCAGTGACCCAATAAGGTCCTATCTGAGGGCAGGTCCTACCTGATGGCAGAAAGTCTAGAAAATGGGTACTTGCAACCCTATCTCTGTTCCAGGCAGTCTTTAACACTCCTCTGTGAAGAGGAATTACCATGAGAAATTTGCAATAGGCAGCACAAAAATTTTGGTAGAAGCTCCTCCGTGTCCACAGGGTTCCCTTTCTGCTTCCACTGGCATCACATTCATGTTGATAAACATTTAATGTGTCTTGAGCGTGAACGAAATGTACTAGATTTGTAGTTCTGAAGTTGTGCCCTGATCTCCTTGACCTGAAGTTCACTGAAACTATTCTCCATGTAGGCTTGTTTTTCAAACCTGTTACAGAAAATGGGAAAAAAGACGCACGTAATTTTCCTTCTGGCCTATCTGCTATGCCTTTTCTCAGGGACGGTTTCTCCTGGATTAGATGGTTGCTTTCATGCCTTGGCAGCAGTCTACTTAAAATCTGATGGATAAAACCAACTAATTTCACCCAGTCCCTCATACTACTGATGAATGATTATTAAAGTGGTGGCAAAATCAGGCTGGGATTATGCTGCAGAAACCCCATTATCTTTTTGGCTTAGTTTAATGATGCAGGAATATTGAACATTGCTTCTTTCCAACTTCCCTGTGCTTCCCGTCCTTCCCAAAATAAAGCAATGGTACCTTTGACCTGACACAGACCTATTGGTGACCTCTCTAAATTGGATTAAAAAGTAAGAGAACCAGAGTTTCAAAAGCAGGTGCAGAGCTGCAATTACAAAAGCTGCACAAGATGACAACTGCTAAAACAAATGGAAACTACTGATTTTTGGAAGGTTGAAGTTTAAACCAGTTCAAATTAGTGGCTGTTTTAAGAAATTCCACTCTTTACTGTCCTCAGCTACTGTCTTCCAGCAGGTTCATTTCTGTCTGTATTGACATCCCTGGAGATTAATCCATTATGAGATGCTTCCCCACACCACATTACAGGCAAATGCCAGGGCACTCTGTCTGTGTGCCCCAACAGCTGGACACTGGCCCTGAATCAGTGCATCCAGCCTTCACAAGGTTTCTGACCTCTCAGCAAAGCAGAATAAACTTATTTTGCCATTACACAGCTTCTGCAGTGGAACTGATTCATCTTTTCCATGCATCTGCCCACAATATACCACACAGTCAACTTCTGACATCTTAAGGGCATCTCAGTGTCCCACACTTTCAGAGCAACCACACAGTAAATTTAATCTCTCCCCCACTCTTGTCTGGAAGAATTAGGAGAGAGGAGGTGTATCCAGCCCACCTCACATCTCCTAGGCCATGAGGGAATTCTCAGGGTTTTCTTCTGAAAGAGCAATGCTCACAGTCTTACTCCCCACCTTCTTTGCAATGAATGCTGCATTTCAAGTTTCCCTCAAGTAAGAAGAGTAATTTCTCCTTAAATCCCCTATAAAAGGCCAAGAAATCCCTACAAAAGGTAAAGCCAAGGGATAACCTCTTCTCCCCCTTTGCCCTGTGTTCACACACGTTTCTTGGGAACGTTTGGCAGATGGGCCTTTGATGTGCCAGCTCTGACAGCCCAGCCTGGCCCAGCCCCTCTCAGATCCTCAGCAATCCCTCCCATGCACGGCACGGGTTGTGCCAGCTGCTGAAGCCTGGCCTGCGAGACACAGAAACACATGAATTAACTGAGATTAATAAAATATGAGTAGATGGAGAGGGGATAAATTTTAGTCCTCTAAGTGGGTTAAACCTGCAGGGCTGCTTCAGACTCAGGTTTTATTTCTTTGGTCGCTTCTAAACTCTGGAGGGAGAATCTTGTAGGGAAAGGGCTGTTTCGAATGTGTTAAAGGTGTAAGTGGTGGAAGCATTAAGAAGAAGCAGTAGAAAGGAGGGGAGGATGGAGATACTTCCTTCTCCTTTGGAGATGTTGTTGCCTCTGTCTTGCATTCCCTGTAGGGATTCAGGGAAATGTTGGGAGTTCCTTAATTGTTTTCTGGGAGCAGACAGGAATTTATTTGGTGAAACACTCAGTATTTGATTTAATCCATGCTCCATTATACTTGAAACGGGCTGTCTTAATATTTCCTGCAATAGAAAGTATTATTATGGCAGTCAGCAGAAGAGGAAAAAAAAGCTCTGATTGCACGGATAGCCTCTAGCAAATAACATTGCTTTGCTAAGTGTAGGAAGAGGTGTCCTCTTTTTTTCCTTAGGTGAACATTTCTTTTTTGGAAAGATGAAACACCTGACTCCTAAGCTAGCAGAAATGTCCGGCTACAGATCAGAACATATGGATACTTCCGTTGACTAAAAGACCTTGTGGTCTGGTAGAAAGTGCTGCCTTTCTCTGTGGCCTGAGGTCAGCTAATTCAAAATCATCAGAGAGTAATGACTTGCTCAGGGCTTGTAATTTCCTATTATATTGAAAAAAGGTAAGCAAGTGGATGGTATTCAGGGAGTCAGGGTGTAACATTAATTTCATAATCACATAAAACACACACCTTTGTGCATTCATACTCTTCTCGATCAGGATTTTGAGCAGGAAATTAAGAGAATGGAAGAACTGTCAGCTTGCTGATCAACCTTTTCCCAATACAAGATAGTGTGTTCCTGTTTTTAAATATTTCCATGTAAAAGGGAGGAAAAGGTTCATCTCGTCTACTGGGATAGTCTTCATCTTTTCAACAGATCTCCGGCAGACTGATAATCTTTAAGAATGTCACCCTCAGGTTATAAAGTTAATTTATTTTTGTTCCCTAATTACATATGAGATGTGCTCAGTTTACAAGTTAAAACCTGAGGTGTTTTTTTTTGTTGTTGCTTTTAATTTTTTTTATGAAGCTGGCTTTCCAAACTCTTCCTGGAACTAGACAATAAACAGATTTTCTGCTTCCAATGCTACTTCTAGCTATATCAGTTACCCAGGGTGTGAGACGAAGGTTTGTGAGAGGAAGGTTATATCATTGGCGAAATGGGAAGCAAGATAAACTCCTGTTTACGTCTGTTCAGTTGCAGTGCATTTGTACAGTGAGCTAGAGAAAAACTACATCATAAGACAGATCCTACGAAGGTTGGAACTACTATAATTTATGCCAGCTGCCCAGAGACACTTGCTGTTATCGTGTTATACTAACAAACATTAAAGTCCTGAAATACAGAACAGCATAACTCTGTCATTTGGAGAGACCTTACTTTGCTGCAGCTGAGCATCTGGCCCTGTGAGCTGATTTCATGTTTCCAGTTGGAGTCATTATCTCTTTGGCTGTGGGAACACACATCCCATGCTTATGCTCGAATCCAGAATGTTGGACTCAGTGGTAATATATATAAACCCTGAGAACTATTGAACATCTTTGTGCTTCATAAATATTCTGATAGACCTGAGCAAACCCCCAAAGTCCTGGCCTACTATTCACTGCAATTTAATTTATGGCATGTATTTCCCCCACTATTTCCAGCAGCTTAGCTGAGGACTATGGAAGAAGCATTGCCAGGATATATGAATTTTCAGAAATTCACATCTGGCAATGGACATGCCAGATTAATAAATGGTGTGGAACACTGATTGACTGGTGAGTGTGACAAAGACAGCTATTTTCCTCACCGTTCGAAAAGCTCGCTTCAAGTCAGAATGCTCAGTCTGCCAGGTGAGATGAGAAGACAAAAGAATTAAATCTAATTGGAATTGAGGCTTGATTCTGACATCTGTGGTCATACAAAATACCTATTTCTCTGTCAATACTGATTTTGTCAGCAGATCTGGGTCACGAATGAAAGGGTCGCAGGGTTGCTTTTGGGAGCTGAGCCGTTGTTTGCCATCTAAAGAAAGCTGGTAAATCCTTGTACTAGTTTGAAAGCAAACCAGTGAGAGACTCAAAATCAGAACTACAACTTAATAGGAAAATTAAAAATAAATGCAGTGTGGTGGCCGGTGAACATACATTATGTTAGAGTGACCAAAAATGCTTCTGCCAGGTTGCATTGTTCTGTTATGTTAATCTATCCCAGTTTGAATTCCCCGGTTGGCTGTTAGCCTCTACCTCTCGTCACTCCCCCAGAGCTTCCCCATTCGTCCCCGTTCCCTAGTCCCGCCTTTTCCCCGCCCCCGGGTAAAACTGAGCTTCGGGATGATGTTTGTATTTGCCTCTGCAACCTTCAATAGTGTCGGAGCAATAAATGCTCCTGCCGGAATACACACAAATACCCTTCTCGACTCCTTGCTAGCAGCTCTAATCCTGAACCCACCCGTGCGTCTGTAGGGGCACGCAGGACCCCACATAGCCGGGCAGGGACAGTACACTGTCGGGATGTCAGGCACACCCTGTCAGGCAGCGTGGTGGCAGCAGTCCGATTAAATGGTGGCTGCAGTCCTCCTGAAGTGACAGATGCGGTTCTGTTGAAGCGATGATCCTGTAGAAGGGTCTGATCTTCCTCTGAAGGTCCAGTAGTGGTTATGGAACTTTTGTCCTCTGGAAACACAGTAGGTAAGGGCTGAGCATGGTACTCGAAACCTCAGATTCTATCCCGATAAGAATGCTTGGTTCCTCCCCCTGGGCGGAGCATCTCACTTTAGGATGATGTAATTTTATGAGTCATGCAGTGAGGTTAGATGGCCCATTAATAGAAGATATCCCTCTGGAGAGAGTTATCGGAGATGTGTCATGGAAGAGATACAGAACATTGCCCCACCTGGTTTTAACAGATGGTTACAGAATACATACTTTTGGTTACATCTTACATTGTAACCTAAGACAATCCTTTACAAAGAAAATGTTGTAATTAAGGATGTTTTATTTGTCCCACCTGAAATTCATAGTCCAGACTGATCTGGGGAAATCTAAATAGTCTGTTTGAAGTTTAGAGCTTTAGGAGAGATGGGGAACATCGGGTACACAATGGTATTTTCACAAAGCTCCTCCCTTTATATCTGAAAAAATGAATTTACTGCTTTGCTTGCATTTATGGCTGCTTGATGGCTGTTTCACAAACTGAATTGATATGCCTGCAGAAAGCTTGTGACAGAGGGACCACTGCATGGCTCCTACATTGCTACTCCATCCCAGGCATGGTGCTTTTATTTGGAATAAATATATTTCTATTTAAACTAATGACTTGGAAAGACATGTAGCCAGGTGCTCTGCTTTTGGATGGGATAGACGTAATTGTGTTCATAGTAGCTGGGATGGGCTGTGTTTTAGATTTGTGACCAAAATGTTGCTGGGATGTTTTTGTTATTGCTGAGCAAAGCCAAAGGCTTTCCTGCTCCTCACCCCATCCCAGCAGACAGGAGGCTGGGAGTGCACTAGGAGCCGGGAGGGGACACAGCTGGGACAGCTGACCCCGACTGACCCAAGGGACATCCCGCATCATATGGTGCTATGCTCAGCATACAAACCTGTGACCAAATGTCCTTAATTCTGCCCATGACTCATTTGCTTTGGCAGCATCTGGAGCAGCAAACTGGTCCATGGACACTTGAAGTGATTGATCTGAATTACAGAAGAGGCATGACAGGGGGGTAGAAGGAGTCAAGGCCTGAGCCACTCCTGATTTGCGGCTGTGAAGCCAGTGCCCTCTGCAGCAAAAAGTGGAAAGATGGAGATTTGCAAGCACCTTGTTATCACCCAGGAGTGAGGAGAGGCAGATCACGTTTTACTATAGCTGGCAGAAGTACAGAAAAGTCTCCTCCCTCTCATTCTGCCTTCCTTCTCCTTTTGACTGCAGTGATGGACTGGAGAATGCTGATGATGAGGTCTGGTGGTCTTGTCCCCAAGGGGGCAGATTCTGCATGATGTAGGTGCCCCATTTTAAAAAAAGATTGCAGTGCATGGCATAAAGAGAAATAATGACCTGTATAAAGACAAAACTGAGCATGTTGTGAATGTTGTCACAGCAATCTCCATCTTCCTCATACCTGGGGAATTAATGTCTGACCTATCCTGGCTTCTGTGGCAGCAGAGTGGATCAGTTTTACCTTAGGGCAATATTTTGAAGCAAATACTGAGATTTCTGCATCTTTACTTTTTTTTTTTTTCCAATCTTCCATGTAATGCATTTAGGGGTTTTGAGACCCAAAGAACGCCATTTCTGAGGAAAGGGATTTACCTCCTTTCATATGGAGGTGAGTGGTTTTATTACTAGAAGAAAAACCTCATGAAATGTGAAGCTTACAGTTCAGCTTTTTTGATTTTATTTTTTACATCTATCAATATTTGTGTGGAATCTGTAAAACCTTAGAAATGCTGCAGCTTTGAACACAGTTGCAAGCTAAGTTGCAACTGCTCCACTCACAGCTCATCAAGGAACTGAGTGCTGCAGGAATGGCTCAGAAGTGACCAGCAAGAGCTGGAACAGGGAAATCATCTTCTGGCATAAAATCCTAATTGTATCATTACTAAGGCAGTGGCCTGTCCAAACAGGAAGGGTGTCTAAGGAGAGTCATGAAAGTAAAAAAAAAAATTCAGTCTTCATTTGCAAATCCCTGCAGAAGATGGGCAGAAGCCTGTGTGCAGTGGCAGCTGGTAGGAAGAGAACACTCTATGCATGTGCATGGATTGTGTACAAGTGTAGGGGCTCAGATGGAACCATAGGTGGATCCATAGAATGTTCTAAATTAGAGGGGTCCTACAGGGACCATCAAACACAACCATTCTCCTGACTCTGCACAGGAAAACCCCAAAAATCACACCATGTGTCTGAGAGCATAGTGCAAACTCCTTGAACTCTGTCAGGCAGCTGGTATGGAGGATCCTTGTGCTTGTTGCCTTTGGGAAGAGACCTTGTCACAGGTCTCCTGTGAGTCTGGAGCTATTATACAAGTGACAGACCATCCCTATGGAGGAGTCTGTGCAAAAAGAACCTCTTCTCAGTAACCATGGTAGTGGGTATGCATGATAGTGGTGCAATGAGCTTCATAAAGTCTGCACAGGTAATTCTCCCATGAGACTGAAACCAGTCTGGGTAATTTTAGGGAGATGAGAGAGTAAAGCCTGGAGGAAATACACTTACTTGTTTTTTTAATGGAGTAGTTTTTCAGTCACTTGTATCTCATCAGGCTGTAAAGGAGAAAAACAATAGTATTAAGGCACTGCATGGATCTGCTGTATTTGACCCGAATTCTTTATCTTTATAAAGCTGAAACAAATGGGAGCTCCAACAAGGAATACATTCCTTCATGTCTTCTCTTTTTTTCATGTGTCTGTAAGTGTGGCTCATTCAACAGCCAGTGAGGTAGTTATTATTAACACAGAAGAGAGTTGGAGTAGTTTACTGAAAATCCTGTCTTAGAGCAAATGCAAAGCAAAGGTTTAGGTGAATCAATTTGCTGTTATTATGGTGTCCTTACATGGTCTCCAACAGAAAGCTCTGTTGAATTTACAGCTACGTTTTGTATCACTTCGAAGCATTAACTACTTAATTCTACTGGTTCTGCTGCCGATGATAAACCAGATGTTTTATCACGGGCAGCGGTGTGGATTCTTACAGGTACTTATGTGCCAGCTCCTATTCATTTCCGCAGGAGCTGGGTTTATCTTCTCAGCTGTATCCAGAAAATGTATATGCAGCAATCTGAGCTCAAACTGCTGCCAAGTTTTTGTTCATTTTAACCTGCATCTTGCATGAGGGGATGTTTTCCCTTTAAAAGATTTACGCCTTCAACTCCTGGGATTATTAAAAAACCCAAAATAAATCATTCATTGCTTCCCTCACTTTTTAAAGTTTTCTTTAAATAACAAAAGCCAAAGGTAGAACTACCTTCACAGAATCATCATCATGCTTTTTTCCACTGACTTCTGTGGAACATTAAACTAGCTGAGGACCTAAAAATCTATAAACATGACCTGAGGATACATTAAGAGACAGAATTCCCAAAGATTGCATTCTGGACTGGCTCCACATCTTGGGTCTTGCTTTCATTATAAATCTTGTTAATGGACATTATTAATTAGAAATTAAGGTTTTATTTAGCTTAAAACAGTGGTATTGAGCTCTTTTCAATGTTTGGTTTTCAGTAAAGAATTTTCATTTGAAAAGTCACAACAATACTATAAATTAAACTTTCTATCTTTTCCATTTTTGAAATATTTTTTGCATAACACATTCCTGTTGTATTCAAAATCATCCTCTATTGGCCTTTCAGCCAAGTTTTAGTAGATTTATTTTCAAATACTATACTAGATTTCAACAATGATCCCTTAGCTTAAGTTTTAAAAAAGAACTATGAGAACTCATTGGCTTGGGGAAAGGGGATTTTTTTAACATGTCTTATGGTAAATGTATATACATTTGGGGCTGGGGTACAGGGTAGATGGCAAAACCTTCCTCTGCTTGCTTTGCCTGGAATGAACATTCCCACAGACTCTGCACAGTGTGGAACTCCCCTGCAGGGAGGGAGGCCTGAGAGTCCTGGCCAGAAAGTTGAAAAGACGAGAGGAGGCATCTGATTCTTTGCTTCNAGGAAAAAGTCAGTATGTCAAAAGGCAAAAGAACCTGTGGGACTTAGGAGATTTGTAATGGACAATGCTCATGATTTATAACCCTTGTGAACTTCTGGTGCTTCTGGTTTCCAGGTCGGATCCTGCTTCAAAACTGGCCACACTTGCACAAGAGTTTGGAACAGATGGAACTGGTGAACTCAGGGGCTGGAACTAGATGATCTTGAACATCCCTTCCAACCAAAGCAATTCTATGAATTCTAAATATCCCTTTACACCTAAATTATTCTTGTAGTTCTACAGTTTTGTATCAAAGGCAGTGAGCAAGTATTTTTCCAAGAGGAAAAGTTTGTGAAACTTACAGTGTACTTGTGAGACATAGAAAGTTGGAGGAAAGAAAAATGTTGCTTTAAAATCAACTTTTCCCCCATCTCATGGGTCCAAAAGCACTGACAGTTTTGATTTTGGGGCTTAAATTATATCACAGTGGCTGTTGGAAACTGCAGACTGAAATGTCAGTGTGGCTGGAATATAATAGTACAGCGCCAGTAAATATCTCTGGATTTAGCTCTCACGTATTCTTTTTTTTATTTAGTATTCCATCAATAACTTTGTTGTACATGCTTTCACACAGATAGTTCATTTCTTTCAAAGTGGTTTAACTGCCTAGCAACCTTATAAAAATAAATTTTGGTGTTCTGTAGTAATGGCTGAAAACAGTGGAGCTTACATTAATGCAACAGTGTTGTTTTGAGAGGTAGTGACTGAAATGCCCTGGCCTTTTTTTTTTTGGTCAGAATTAATTCTAAGAGGAAAAATGTTTTTAAGGATTTAATGAAGCTGATTGGTAAAGAATCAAGTAAAATATGGCTATTAGGTAAATCATCCTACTTAAATGGTGACTTTCAAAGATGGCAATGAGAGATGTGCGTCCACACATTTTTTATGCCTTTGAAAATGCTCTTTTCTTCCCAGGAGAAATAGTAAATTGAAGCCTTCTGGAAAAGAACAAAACCAACCATAAACTGCTTTGCATTTATATCACTCAGCCCCCGGAGATGTAGATGGCTGTTCTAGTGTGAATGACATATTCAATCTTACAAAGATTTAAGTGTGAAACTGCAAACACTTATTACCAATTTCAGAGCTTACTTCTCTGAGTAGTTCCACCCAGAAGTATTGTATTTATTATTTACAACTAGAAATTAGGTGTGAAGTAGTTTCTAGAAGATAATGCTTAGTGAAAATTTCGTCTTGCAAAGGTAACTGCAGAGTGTATAGAAAGATAACTCTTAAATGATAGATTAACGGAAGTGTCTGAGCATTTGTCAGCATGAAACAAGGTCAAATGAACTTCACATTCAACATACAGTTTTCAGAATTTTATTCTGAACCTTCAAATACTGAAGGCTACCGGAGGGAAATCATAGAACAATCCCTGATGCAGTCCAGAAAAGACACTGGAATTCTTGCCTATCTGGGCACATGCTCAGCCCCTGTCGACCAGACCTTCTGGGCAGCTTTCCAGCCGCTCTGTCCCCAGCCTGGAGTACTACAGGAACTTGTTGGAAAATGAGGGAAAGGCCCAGTCCTTGGTACTCGTGAACCTTATCCCACTGGCCTCATACCATCGGTCCAGTCTGTCCACATCCCCCTGCAGAGCCTTCCTACCCTCCAGCACATCGACACTCCCACCCACCTTGGTGTTGTCACAAATTTACTACTGAGGGTGCCCTCAATGCCCTTGGCCACATCAGCAGGACAGATACTGAACAGGACTGGGCCCAGGGGACACCGCTAGTGACCGGATGCCAACTGAATGCAGTGCCATTCACCACCACTCTCTGGGCCCAGTCCCTACAGTTCTTAAGGCAGCAAAGAGCGCACCTGCCAAAACCCTTGGCTGATGGCTTTCCTAGGATTGTGCTGTGGGAGACAGAGTCAAAGGCTGTGCTCAGGTCCAGGGAGATTCCATCCACAGCTTCTCCCTCAGCCCTGAGGTGGGTCACCCTCTCGTCACAGGACATCACATTGGTCAG
>VZRS01002394.1:0-23717 GCA_013398055.1 Ifrita kowaldi
ATAAATATATATATATAAAATTTTGTTCACATGTACCAGCAAAAGATTTTCTGTGGCAAAAACTTGCCTTTGATAGGTTAGGGAAGAATTTTTCCAAGTAAAGAGATTATGACATTTGCTTGGAAGCTTAAAATATTATGTTTAATTAAAGAAAAAGAAAGGAAACATTTCTGTTTTTTTTTCCTGACCTGCTGTTGCAAAAAAGAAAGAAAACTGGTTTATTTCAATTTATTAATGTATCTATTATATACACTTTTCCACTTTACATTCTCCCAAGTGTTCTGTGTTTGCGGTTTGAAAAACCTCTATATTTAATTCCTACTCAAAGTTCAAGAACTTGAAAGAAACAAAAAAAATTTCCTTTTGTTTTGGCTTGCTCTAAAACTCTGGAAATCAACAGATGTTGTGCCACTGGCTTCTCTGGACCATAGGTCAAGTCCTTACGGGGAAACTGTGGAGAATACTAATTTATAAAACATTTTGAAGATGTATAAAATATTTCTGCGCTTGTCATGGATAATTTGAGCAAAGTTCAGTTGCACTTGATTGCATGAGAGACTATTCTTTAATGGCCCAGATAAGAGGAGAGAGGGAAGGAGCTAGGATTGTTCAGCCTGGAAAAAGGAAGTTGTAACAGCAGTCTTTTAAAACTGTAGAGTAGATTTCCAAGAAGAGAGAGAAAGGTTCTTTACTGAGATGTACAGTAAGAAAGTTAGAAAGTGGTCATAAATTTGAATGCAAGAGGATTCACTGTGAGAACAAACAAGCATGGAAATGAGTTGTGCTTACAGATTATTTAGCATTCGTCCTTGGAGATCTTCAAATTCTAGTTGGACAAAGCCCTGAGCAACTAGTCTGAATTCAGTTTCACCCTGTTTTGAGCTGGTAGCTGGTCTAGATGCCCTCTGAGATCTCATCTAACCTGAATGACTTCATGACTCAGATTTCTCCTGAATGCACTGGATTTTTATGGCATTTCCCATTGCCATACATTTTATGTGAAAATGAAGATGTTCACATACACACAAACATATATGCATTAGTTCTCACTGGTGTCTTAATGGTGATTTCAGCAATGATTTACTGTATCTCAAAAATGAAAAAATACACAATTTTAAGCTTTCACATGTTAACTTTCTGTTTGCACCCTGGCCTTACCAAGTTATTCACAACTTTCTCATCATAATGACCAGAATTTTCTCTGAAAATCAGAGATTGTCAAAAATAAAATTATTCTAGTGATTTATAGATTAAATTAATAGTGTCTTTGTTTTATTTCTGCATTAAATTTAATTTAAATATTGAATTTTCCCTTTTGAGGTAATGATTCAGAAAACTTGATACTTCCAGGAGCAGAAGATAGGGCAAAACCAGCATTACTGAACAGCCATGAAACACATATTTGCAAAAACATTGCCTTCTGCTAACAGAACTACTTAATAAACAGTAATGACTGTTTTTACAGTCATCTTCACTTTTACCCTCTGAAGGTGTGGTTTATGAAATCATAATAATCCTTATGATATGTTTTAATGTAAAAACCTATGCTATTTAACCAAATAAATTAAATTCCTTTTCTATGAAAATAAAAAAGACTTCCAAATGTTTGAAGCTTCAAGTTCGCTTAGATGTAACGTTCTATAATTATATGCAAGAAAAAGTTATGAGCTCTTACATTTTTAAGATTTATTAATAAAATCTAAAGTTGTTTAATACTTGTATTACAGAAGCAGGTATAAATGTGGGTTTCTTCTGATTTGAATTCTGAAGGTCATTGCTAGATAATCTTGCTGTGAGTGCTCAATCATATTGAGTGTTCAAAAACTATTTTATGCCATAAGCTTAAAAACCTGGTACAATTTTATTCACTTGTTTGTTGAACTAATTGAGAATGACCTTAATCATTTATCCAGCTGAAAATAAATTGTGTGAGGCTATCTTTTCTTTCAGGATGGAACTTTAGATAGACAAGTGCTAAAGTTTTTGTCTTTTAGTGAGCTTGGAAATTTTGATTACATAGCATAATCATACAATTTAATGATGCCGCTTGAAGCCTTAAATCATAAATTATCTTAATGTTAATGCTTGTAATGCCAATGGCAGCAATTATGGGAAGAGGAGTAAATCCATGTAGGTAAAGGTCTCAGTATCTGTCTTTTAAACCCATGGAAAATGTTAGAAAGTCTTTTTAAAAGATCTGACCCTTAATTCCAGTACCATGAAGTGTGAAGAGTCATCAATGCCTGATATGTTTCTAATATTTAATTCTAAGGATGAAATACATTTCATGAAAGCCATCGTGGTCATAAAATTTAAATACTTCCCACAGGATATGTCAGTGCATGATTTGGAAATGGATTTCTTTTTTTGCTATTTGCTTACTTACTTATTTCTTTCTTTAGAAACACAAATTCAGTATTTTCTGACTCTTAGCAGGAGGTTTTTCTTTATTCCTTCTAGTTATTCAAAGGCTCATTGATAGCTAGTGGTTTATGAAATCTTTAATAAATAACATTATAGCTTATCTCTATAAGCTCAAATCAATATAATTCTGTGAAGAAAAGTCATTGTCAACCTTTATGTTTCGTATCATTTTTATTAAACTTAGATAACTCAGTAGCTCTTCATTCATAGTCTGAAAACCAGCTTATAAAATGAGCATTTAAAACTTTTTCTTGGAATAAAAAAGCTCCAAGAATAGAAAAAGCCACAGTGTCAGCTTGCGACTTCATCTCTTTAGAAATACCTAAACTGAGTACAGAAAAATATAAATAAACATTTTTTTTTAAATTATGCCTATATACAATTTTATTCTACACATATGTAAATCCAGCATTTGCCAGCATTTGTCTCACATCCATGGCACCAAGCACCGAAAATTTTATAATTTTTAGAAATATCTTTTACTGTATAAATTAAAATGAATTGTAATTATGGGTCTTTCACTCAGGTAAAGACTTGTTGCTACAGAAAGGTTGATAAATACTTGATTAAGTTTATTAAAAAAGGACTCAATAGTGCCATTATTATTTGATTTCTACTCTGGCCAAAATTAGGGCTTGGAAAAAATATCTTGCCATGGAATACCTATTTTCTGGTTCACTCCAGCCTCTCCTGCAAATATTTACATTCTCAAAATTACTGGTGCATCCTGGTGTCCACTCAGCTGCTATCTTCCAAGGCTCTGCTCTATTTTCTTGAGGAGATTATTAGTCTCCATTAAAACATTGGTATATACACATTATTTTGGGAACTAGAAATATTATTACAGTGTTGGAAAAATTAACCCCTCTGTTCTCAGTAGCGTAGAATTGAACTTTGCAACATTTTGGATGTTACTAAATAAAATAGGAGGATCTTATCCAAATCATCAAAAGGAACCCTTTCTACAACTGATATGATAACTTCCCCATCTGTAAGTACAACTACTTTTGTCTAATGAGTAGCACGTGACGATCATCCATCACTTATTTGACCATTTTCCCCTCTTATGCATGTCCTGTTCCATCCAAGCACGTGCTTTTGTACATCATTTCACAATAACTTCCAATGCTGCCAGCCTCTGAATACTTTTGTTATAACATCTTATGGGCTAATAAAACAATTGGAGAAAATACTGTTTAGACCACAATAGGCTACAAAATTTTAGCCAGAAGTTTCTACTCTGTACTGACAAGTGGAATATGTATGCTTTAGAAGTCCCCAGGTCTCAGTTTCAGACATCATTGTATAGGGGAGAAACCTGAACAAAATAGACCAGTAAACTAGTTGGTATAAAATACATTTTCAAGATGGTTAGAGGGTGTCAAACAACAGTAGATGACAGTATTAAGAACAAACTCAGTGTACTTTACATTAGCGCCTACATTCTGGAGGTTTCTCCAATAATTTCTATTTCTCAACTGCTGCCTGTAAAGAAGCACTCATGACTCTGCAGAAGCGCTGCTTGCAAGAAAGGAAGCTCTAGCACAGGCCATCACAAAGACTTCCTGTAGACAAAAGGTCCGTGATCCTCCTAAAAATTCAGGGTGAAGTGCAAATGGGAATGAAATGGCAAATAACAGGAGAGGAAAAAAGTCTAAGCAAAAGACAAAACTGCTTTTGTCCAGTGTTAGACAGAAGTCTGAAAGTGCAACTGCTAAACCACCTCTAAAGCCAGGGACTGGTGTTTAGTGGGAACAAATTTCATACTTCTGTTTTCAAGAGTCTTTCAGTATTTTCAGTATTATCCTATAGCCTCCTCTGACTTCCAAAGGCTTGTTCCATAATAAACTCCTGATTTGCTGGTCCTAGTCAGAGCTGAGGCAGAAACCTATGCAAGATGAATGGGAGAGGAAGCAAAGGTCAAAGGAAGATATTTCAATTCACATTTTTTCTTCTACAAACTAGCCATTAAACAACCTGGTAGTTTTGTCTGTTCTAGGTTTCAGCATCCGGGTGTCTGTTGAATTTTTCCCTTATATTTTCTATGATAACTTTATTAAGCAAAGCAATTTTTAGGACATTATATATATATATACACACATATATATATAGAGATATATATAATTTATTGCTAGAAAATAATTTTTGCTGATATGGAATCAGTTATTGTCTCAATTATTTTAGTAAAATAAGAATAATCTATAGAAATTATTATGATTGATTAAGTCAGTTTATTTATTACAGCATAATCATGAATAGAATTTGTTGCTGTTCAGCATTGTATAGAACAAGATTTCATATAAATTGTTTTACAAAATCAGTTTGCACACACATCAGGGAAGTATCATTTCTAGAGAAGAAACAACAGACAAAAAAATCTAGTTTTCTTCCAAAAGGGGTCAAATTTTCCCCTTCAAAAGAAAGGTAGCTTAGGCTGTTTTAAATTCCCACTATAGCATTCTCTATAATGGAAAGTACTAGAATACCAAAGGACAGAGACTTGCAGAATTAATCAATTTACCTCTCTGTATGGCTTCCCATGACAAGGTTTCTATAGTGTTGAGGCTACAGTGTTGGCTTCTGTGAGAAGCTGCCAGAAGCTTCCCCTATGTCCAGCAGAAAAATCAGGAGTGAAGTTGAGCCCAAAAAGAAGGGCAGGGGGAGAAAATTTATTTTTTTATTTCTCATTTTCCTATTCTGATTTCATTGATAAAATATCAAATCCATTTTTCCTCAAGTGGAGTCTGCTTTGCCCATGACAGTCACTGCTGTGTGATCTCTCTCTGCCCTTATCTAGACCCACAAGCTTTTCATTTATTTTCTCTCCCCTCCTCAGCAGAGGGGGGCAGTGATAGAGCAGCACTAGGTGGGCCCCTGCCATCTGACCAGGGTCAACCCACCATAATCTTAAAAAACTGCTAGGATCCAGTACATATTGAAATACTTTTATTCCAGAAGCTTACAGTATGAAATTTCAACAAAGGTCCCAGAGAGGTAATTGCTAAAAAAGACATTGCATGGTTCACTATGAGAAAAATCTCATTAAAACAGATGTTTTAATGTGTTTAGTCACAAGTATTTACATACGTATTTTCCTCAGTCTGTGAAAATAACTCTACAATCTGTGTGTAATAGGATTTTATAAATATAAAAATGAGAGAGAAAGGGATAGTTCCCCTTCAGCATTTCAGATGGATTATAAAGAGTGCTTAATATGTTTTGTCCCATTCTTTCAGAATTAACTAACATTGTGGCTTGGCCATCTACTCCATTTCCATAGATAAGGCTACTGGAATTTCATTCCTTTTAAAATGAAAGAAGTAAAAAAAAGAGATTTTATAGACCTTTCAGCTGTCTTTGCAAAGACATCAATCTGACCTGAATTCTTTTCGACCTTACAATTTGTGTTACCTCTGTTTCCCTCACAGATCGATGTTAAAACTCCTCTTGGATTTCTGGATCAGGCTCTGAATGATTTTCAGGCATAATGTTATACAAAGGCTGCTAAAAATACGAATAATGTATGTCTACTACTTCAACTCTGCAGGCCACATTTGAGATACATAAATACCATTTTTATATGATTTTTCTTAGATTGAGCCATGAACAGTTACTAGTGAGCATATTTTAAGACTGGTAGAATTTTTATGTGCTCAAAAGTAGTATTTCTGGAGAGATATAATGAAGATTTCAGTCCTTATATCCTAAATCTTTATTTTACACATTTTTAGGAGCTTTATGGTCTGGAATATTTAATTGTTCAGTAGGGGCCTGAAGGCAGTTGGCATCTTTGCAGTGATTTTAACGAGCTTTGGGTCAACTTTACTATATTCTGGGAAAGCAGAGTATTCCTGGGTGACAACACAAATTTAGATTTTGAGCAAAAGTAGATATTCAAAGAAGTTAAGGCCAAAAAAGATGATTATAATAATTGAATTTTCTGTTCCATATAACACAGACTAGCATATGACACACAAATTACTGCATCAAACCATGTGGGAATTATCGAACGTAACTTGTGTAAAAGAGGATTATAAAAGGGATTGTGGAGCAAATGAAGAAAAGGGACAGAGTGAGAAATCAAATTGTAATGAGGTGGTGAAAGTGGAACTTCTCAAATGGTCTTCTTTAAAAGGAAGGAATTTTATCTGCATTACACGTAAAATTTTTGTTAGCAGCTGTGGCAGCATCTAGACTAAGCACATACACACTCCAGGTTCTACTCTCATCTACCTCTTCTCAATATGTGACTGGAAATCACCATAAACATCCCAGAAAGTACCATGACAGTGGTCCGGATTTGTCTGGATGGGAAAATTCAGGTATTTTTGTCTCTTACAGTATCTCAAATATTGACATATAAGGCAGAAGCAATGACTTGATACTTTAGAGCACCCCCCCACCTTAATATTGTCCAGTTCCTTACAGCATGAGATGTGGTGTTGAGGAACCTGGTTGAAGACAAAGACACAAATAGCAGGATCACAACCCTGTTTTTCAGGAGAAAAAACTTTTACCTGTTCAGACATCTGCTTGGAAGAGGTGTGTGAGATACACTCCTGGAAGTGAGCCCAGGAGAGCTGGCTAATTTTAAAGGATGATCTCCTCTAAGAATGGACAATTCTGAAGTACATGAAACAACACAAAGGCAGCAGGAGGCCTGCATGGATGAACAAGGAGCTCCTGATAAAACACTGAAGAGATGTATAAGCAAGGTCAGGTCACATAGTCAGCAGTCAAGAGCAGTGTCAAAATTGTCACCACCAAGACATTATGTGCCTTCATAAAAATTCCACAACACAGCTATACAGCCATGAGACTGCATCTTCTTGTTTTTCTTTTGTTTGTGTTTCTTTTCTTGTTTACTATGCTATGCTATGCATTAATGCCATAACTGTTCCAAAGCCCTTGCGAAGAGTACCATCACCACCAGAGCCAGTGTGTCACTGCAGTATTTGCAAGCAGAAAGTCATTTAGGCGGACTGATATCACAGTAAACATATCTTCTGTCACTTCCTGACACTTTCACTTTCTCTTGAATGTCTAGATCAAATACTACTGATTAAGCCTGAGGATGTTAAATGACTCAAACCTTCCTAGAAACAAATTGTATTTTAACTTTCATAATGGTCAGTGACACCAGATGATGGGCAAGCATCCTCCTCCCCTGTGGCATCCTGTCCATCCAATGTGTCCTTCCTCACTCAGGCATGAGGAGTGGCGCTTACAAAAACTTATGGGATAACTCTCAACTTCAGGATATTTTTGATCAGCAGTGACACTGATAGGGAATGCCGTTGTTTGCCCTGGGCATCTTTCTTGTCTTTTCTGAAGAGTCAGGAAAATAAAGTTTTCATTTATCTTCTTGTTTGTCCTTGTGAAGGAGAATAATTGCTGATACTCAAACAGCTTTTCAAATACCCAAAGACATTCTGATTTTTGGATCAATTATCTCATTATAACACAGTTATATATATATAAAACATATAAAGTCCTCTAACTTACCCAATGAAAGATAAATAAATAAATAAATACACTACAAGATCCTATTTTTCTCTAGACAAAGCAAAATGTTTTTTCTGGGACAAAAGCAAATTAATCTTACTTATATTAAATAAAAGTAAGTAGTGTTCTGGACTCGGAAAGTAAATGCCCTAGTGTATCTTTAAAAGTATATGGTCCCAATATTAAGGTCTAAAGACCTGCTTGGACATAACTAAAAGCATTTATGTATTTGCAGTTTTGGTCTCAAGAGAAATACTTGCTATTCCATCACATTTAATATGAACTGCTTCGACTACTGTGACTCACTGATGAGTATAGTCACAAGACACTTAAATTGAAATTATACCAACTTCAGGTTAGTTTGGATCAGATTGTACATTTTTCCAATGATTGCCTTTTTTTCCCTAGTGAAAAACGTATGTAATTTTACATTGTGCATAAATTCCATCACGACTTACAGGTTCCCTGCCTTCTCAAAAAGATATGCTTCTCCTTTTTTTGCACAACCAGAAGTGCCCCTGAGCCACATGTGATTTCATGGATGGCAGAACATTGATTTCACAACGTGGACAGGGACATAACTTTGAATTACTCTAAAACTTCAGCTGACACTGTGAAGAAAATGGCTCCTAACCGGCATTCCTTCAGATGCCATCAGGTTTTTTGTTTAATACAATAGCACTTAGTAACAGCTGTACTTACAAGATGTACATAGGAGCATCCAAGATTGAGTTAAATATCGTATTATTGATAGCAGTAACTAGTAGCATCAAGATCAAATCAGAGGAGCTAGTGAGTAGGTGACATGGCCTGGGATCCAGGGGCTTGTGAAACCTGGGGAGCAGCTGGAGAGATCAAAGTGACCAGGGCTTCCCCAGCTATCTGTGTGTGAGTGTTTTGTGAACAGCATGGTCTATAGCAGCAACCAGAGCAGGACTGCAGCCTCAGAGCTCATCTGTCCGTGTGCCAGCAGCTGGGAAGGCTGGGATCCAGAGGCCAGCTACGGGGCAGAGTGTCTGAGCCCAGCTGCTGGAGAAATTCATGAGATATAAACATATATATACATGAAAGTATAAAAATATATTAAACATATGTACATATTTATATAGATATATTTATAGTTTTATTTTTATATCTAATATATTAATATTTTTCTAATATATATATTTATATCTTATATATATGTGTGTGTGTGTGTGTATGTGTATGTGTATATAATTTTTTTCCTCACAAAAGAGAGGGGAGCAGAATATGATTATTTGTGCTGTCTGTTTTTCTGAGTGCTCTATGTGTCTGCCTGTGGTTTCTGTGCAGCCAGTCATGTATATATTTTCATATATCCATTGTGCATACATGTGCTCTGCATGCTTAGCCTTTCCACGCTTCAGCCTGGCTGCACAGAGGAAATGAAGGTTTACAGGAGAGCATGAGTTTTGAAAAGATATTTTTACAAACATTGAAACTTAAAATTACTTCAATGAAGCATTTGTAAAATCATTCATTGTGCCTCAATTGATGTTGCAAATATAGAAATGATGTAATTATGAGTATGTAAAATAGTCTATTTGCATTATGTAGGAGCAATGATTTAAGTTCTATTTATTTGAAACTTTCTGTAGTTCAGTAAGTTTTTAAAAGCAAGAAAGAATATAAATTCTACAACTAATTCTTAGTTTCTGTTAAAGTCAAACTGTGAATTCCTATTACAATTTTCACATTATCACTCAAAACTGAAAAGTAAAATCAGTAAGAAATTACAAAGTAAGCTCTATATAATCTAAGTGTAATTGGATGACCTATGTCTTTAAGATGCATGTGTGAGCTGAAAGAAAAGACTGGTGAGAAGCCGAAGGGAGAGAATTATTCTATTGCTTAAAATGTGTCTGAGAGGCCATTGACAATTCTTTTTCGTTTGCTGTGTTGAAGCTGATGAAGTCCCTGATCCTCTAAAACAGATCAAAGTGACAATGCACTTTTTACAGCTATACATCTGACTCCACCAGGAAAGAATATTTCAGTCTTTTCTTTTTTTTGCAGCTACTACTCCATTAACTTTTGGAGAAACCTGTTTTCTGATGAATTTAGCACAGGTGTTTGAATTATTTTAAAATATTAATGAACTCAAAATTATGCTATAATTTAGTTTAAATATGGATTCTGGGTCAAGGACCCCACGCACAAGGTGGAAAGGAGGGTAACCACAAGTGACACTGCATCAGAAAGGGTTACAGACACAGCAATATAGAAATTGCTGTAGTGACAGGGACACAGATAAATCACTGCAGGTGAGCCTTGAATTATGCAGGTGGGAGCATATGACAGTAAAAAAAAAAAGAAGTAGAAAAGCATGAGAGGTTTTTGGGTTTGCTAATAAGAATTGTTTAGCATTTAAAAATTGGGAACAATAATTCAGGGTAATAATTTAGAATGAAATAAGAGTAATTTTTTTGAAAATGGGCTGAATTTTTACCTCTTTAACTTCTTAAGAAGGGGTAAGAAAAAAAAGCTCCTCAAAACATTCTTGGTGTAAATTTGCCCAGAGCAACCTGGAACTTTGTTCAAACCTTGGTTAAAATCCATTTATAATTGACGTTACCCTGTTCTGAAAAAGGAAGAAAAAAGGAAAGGGAAAGGGAAAGGGAAAGGGAAAGGGAAAGGGAAAGGGAAAGGGAAAGGGAAAGGGAAAGGGAAAGTATTGAGGGATGTTTCATATAGATTCTTGCTATATGTTTGTTGCAGGATTTAAAAATAATACATATTTCTAGGACTGAAATCTCAAATTGTCTGAGTTTGTATTTTCTACTCTTACATCCAGAGGACTAAAACATAATAAACAATTGCTTTATATACCTCTTCATATTATATACATTTTGGTTTTACAAATCATTCCTGTAACTGTATTTTAAAAATGGAAATTTCTATAATGAACTGAAATAGTTTTCATTAGTTTCATTAGTTTTGAAATAGTTTTAATTTTCATTATTTCATTTCCCTAGTTGCTGGCATTGTAAAGAAAGTTCCAAGTGGTGTGTCCAAACAAACTGTACGTTCATTCTAAGTTATTTGTAGATTATTTTTAAAAAGAATATGCAATATTCATTGGTTAAAGCAAAGAAAATCATCCTGGAAACGCATAAGATTTACTGTTTTCCTCGAGACATTCTAAGTCTTCACTAAACATTGACACCATTCCTGCTGGTTTAAATAGTCTTTTGCATTAAATCCAGCCTGTATTAACTCACTTTGTACTGACACATGGATTCAGCAAGGAGATGTAAATGACTAGGAGATACTTCTTTGTACTACCTTATATCCAACAATATTTGACCCTCACTTTTCTCTAAGAAATAGTATCTTGAGCAATGTAGTGAATCAAATATGTTCTAGGTCAGGGTTTTACTACTGTCTGAGGCAGCAGTGTCACCTACTAAATGAGTAACACATCTTCCTGTACTCTACACATTTTTGCTGCCATCAGAGGTCTGACCCATGACCTTTCTGTCCAATACTGATCAGACACTGTTCAAAACCCTGAAAGTTCTTGCTTTTGAATCAATGCTGAAAAACATATCTATTTCATTGATTAAAAAAACACAGTGAATGTGAGGGACATAGCAATTTGCTGAGCTGATAAAGGAAAGGGGATGTTTTTTTCTCACAGCACAAATCCTACTGCTGACATTGCAATGAAAACTTGATATCCACAGTAATTTTTTTATTATTTAATTTTTAATTCCAGCTGTTTTGTTATTGGCAGTGCTACTGGTCTTTCATTTATAAGTGATAAAAACATATTGATGATAGTTGCCCTGGGGATCTAGGTGGTGTGCTGGAGAGCACGTCAGCACACGTGTTTCTCTCATAGCAGCAAGATGCCAAGCAACTGCTGTCCTAATTCTTCTGGAGATCCCCAGTTTCTCTCCTGCTTATCTGAATCCTCTGTGAATCCAGATAACTCAGTATTTTCTTTTTCTCTAAAAAACTGCTTGCCCAATCTTACAGCTTGCTCTATGATTAGTTTGGATATGGGAAAATCCCAATAGTTCTCTTTTTTCCTATCTTTATTATACAAACTTCTTTAAAAACCTCTCAGAAAGGGGATATTTTCACTGTTCTTCACAGTAAACCTTCGCCTGTTACAATGAAGTCATTCAAAGGATCCAAACTGACATTTCTGGAAAGTGATATCTTCAGTTCCACTGAATAATATATGGAGCACTTTGGATTGTGTTCTCTGTCAGTATGAAACATCCTTGTCCAGGTGAGAATGTCTTTATCAGGCAGTTCAGTTAGGAAGACTAACAGAAATGTTACTCAGAAGAGAATCCTGGAGGTTTTTCAGACCAGACTCTTGGTTGAATTTATTGCTAGCACTAGGTGAAGTCAGTCTTTTCCAAGTCAGTCTTCTTCCAAGGTTTGAAGACTTTCAAAGATGGACATAACCTATTCCAGAGAGGCATTACCCTAGTGATTTCCTTTTAACTAAGAACTCTTTCCTAAAATAGAAAGACTTATTCTAGAAAAGACAGCAGGACTAGACCTTCTTTGTGATGATGGTTTTGCAATACCTGTGTGTGTCAAACTGCTTCATATAAACTATACATCTCCAACATAGACAGTGTATTCTTCATTTAAACCTAATTACAGGGTGAGAGATATTTGTATATTACTTTATCATACCTCAATGCCTAGATGACACAATTCTATTTACCCACAATGGAAAAATGTTTAATTTATTAACTTAGCAGGACTGAATATTTATACTAAGTTTGTAATAATAACTGTTATTCAAGTTACTACAGATTTCCCACACTGAGAACTGTGTAAGAATTAACTAGGGGATTTATCTGGTATCTGGATGTTTCGACATAATTATTTGTCTGTCTGATGAATTCTATTACTTATTCAAGAAACAGATGGGATGCCAGTAGGAGTTAGGAGTCAAAATCCTACATTAAACACTTCTAAATTTTTAGATATTGTACTGAATTCTGCTGTTGTCTGAGGACTACTGAAGGATCAAGTCTTTGTCTCCAAAAAAAAGTAGTCCTCTAATGCTGATATGTATTTCTGTATTATTAAACTTGCAAAACTTATTGGGAAAGAGCTTACATGATGAAGTAAAATACAATAATTTTCTTTCTGAAATCCGTTCCTGTCATTAAGGTCTTCAAACATGACAGAAACATTGATTTTATGAAGTGCTAAAGGCAGTTTATATTCAATATTCCACAAGAAAATACTTTCTAAAAAAAAACAATTTGGAAACTTTCCTCACCTCTTTTGCTGTCATGTTAAGGAAAACCACTAAAATCAGCACAGGAGCTTGCTTGCTATATATAACCATTTTGTCTGTTTTATGAAAAGGCCTAAATGATACAGGGATGAATAAAATAGCTAACATGCTAAAAGATGCTGAAATCCAAGGACTCTGTACCACCAGATTTTAATAAGAATGATGAAAGAGAAGCTATGTGAACACATGGCTTTCTGTTTATATTTCCAGTGAGAAAAGTGTGATTTCCATGGGTATAGAAGACATTAGGAACATTCTGGTTAAAGGAACGAGGGGTTGCAGCAGAGTTACTGGAATAACATATTGTCATGCAAAAAAGATTACTACGGGAAAATGAAGGTTTGAGTAAAGTTCAAGTGTTTGTATCACTTCTGAAACAATTTAAAAATTTTTATTACTCTTGAGAGACTCATGACACACCTAATAGCATATAATGATTATGTATATTAGTAATAAATTGGAGGAGATTTAAAAAGTATTTCAGGGCAAGAGTGATACCCAAAATAAAGCTGAACAAGTGAAGTCATTCCTCTAAAAGAAGAAAATGCCTGGCCTGCATGCTCTTTTGTTTGATCTGACAGCAATAATTTTTGATGGAATTAATTGCATATGAAAATCATTGACAGGATGTGAAAATGGGCCTGATAAACTTGGTCTGTGACTCCCTGGCTTATCAGTGTTGATTGAAAAATACTTCTTTACTACAGAAAATACAATACTCTCATATCTGCAACTCAGTAGTCAGAAG
The DNA here is from genome assembly GCA_013398055.1 of Ifrita kowaldi. Lineage (NCBI taxonomy): Eukaryota > Metazoa > Chordata > Aves > Passeriformes > Cinclosomatidae > Ifrita > Ifrita kowaldi. Next base: position 13,974 of record VZRS01002394.1, read on the forward strand.
AGTCTGTCTTCTGATCATTTTTCTGGGTCATTTTGTTCATTTAATACATGATGCATTCACTCCTTCACCTCCTGTTCCAAACACGAATTAGAATCTTTGACCCTGATTCTGCAAGCCACGCAAGCATTTTAAACTAAGTACAAAGTGAGTACTTTGGCGTCTGAAATAGAACTATTAAAGGCCAATGTATAAAAAAAGCTCCACAAACCTTTGTTCCAAATTATCCTTAGGTGTGCACAGTGGAGGACTTACATAAAATGCCTGAGATACTTTAAGGGCTCCTTGGCATAAGACAAACATCGCTTTTTCCTGCCTCGCCCTTTCTGCCCCTATTCCTGGTCCTACCGTTCCATGTATGCCCTTTTACTGATTCCAACATTCATTTTGCATTGAATCCATTAAGCAAAATAACCAAACAGAATACTTCTCTCTCTCTATTTTTTTTTTTTTTTTTTTNCGTGATAGGGGATATACATGATGGAGTCATCCCAAGACACTGTGTTAGTTCTCTGTCTGTTTAGTCACACTCAAGTTGTAGTGGCAGCACAAAGGACTGAAAGGCAAACATGCAGCATATGGAAGGAGTAAAAAAAGAGGTGCAAATTCATACTGAAAGTGCCATTAATTGTAATTCTATTCCAAAATTCACTGGATGTCTTGTACTCAACTTGAAATAACCTTTAGTAACTCAATGTCATCTCCTAGACATGTACAGATGCTGTTTCCTGGTTTGATTGGAAGAAGTAAAAGCATAAAGAAGCAGCTATCTGCCATCTTTCAATTAAGAGAAAAAAAAGAAACAGGGGAAGGGAAAGGAAAAAAAAAAATAGCAAGGTTCTTCAGTACAGGAAGTAATACCTGTGGAGCAGCTGAAGTGTCTGCTTCCAGTTGTCCCATCCAAAGACACCCAAAACCAATTTTTGGAAATGAAAATAATCCCAAATTTTTTTTGACGGAGCAGACTTCCCACAGCTTAATCACCTACAGGCTTCTTAAATAGAGTTTATTTTGTTGAGGGAAAAGATCACATTCTTAAGTACAGATATGCAAAGTATAAAATGGGATGTGTTTATGCTGCAGTTGTTCTACTGAGAGTGTTGTTGCTGTTTTTAGCAGACCTTTAGCAGACGCAGAGATTATATTTTTCATAATAAAGACAGAACGCACAAAAACACAAACAATAAAGAATAGCCTGAGGTAGTAGTTATGGGGGAAATATTTTTCTTCTGTAGATCAACCATGGCTTAACCTGGTGAGGTTCCACTAGTCTTGCTGGTTCTGTTAGTGATGTAACAGAGTCTTTTTCTTTGGCAGGCTGACCCTGCCTGGATGCCAGGTGCCCACAAAAGCCTCTCTATCTGACCTCTTCAGATGGAGATTTTTTGGGCTGGTCTATTTCTGGCAAATGAAAAGTGACAGATCACAGTTAATTGTACAGTCATGTAACAGATCCATTTGTGAAAGTTTGCTTTACTACTGCATCTGTTCTGCATCACAGACATTAACAAATTACATGGTGAAGAAAAAGGGGAAATAGACTGTAATTATCATGGCAATGATAGCATCCACTTAGGAAACACTAAAATAATTCTCTTCTTTTTTGATTACCACACTTTTAGATTCATACATTTTTTTAATGAATCTGATGTAAACGAGTGACATGTTTTTTCTTTAAATTTCTGTTCCATTTGGGAAAAGAAAGAATGTCCAATAATACACTTTTCTTTCAGAACAACTCATCATTTCCAGTGACTTCTTCTGCAAAATATTTTTCTTTTCATGTCAAACAAGATAAACTTTTCTCTCTAAATTAAGCAGACTCAGAAAAATTGTAAAAACCCCAAAAATTTGAGAGTCATAAGCACTCCATCTGGTCTTTGAAATTTAGAGTTATTAATTTTATGTTAATATGCAGATAAATAACAGGAATTATAACATGATACTGATAATACATTTATTAACTTTTTTTAAAAAGTCCACAACAAAAATTATTAAAATATGAAAATTCTCTTTCCTCTCTTTCTCTTAAAAACTGTTTTTCTTTTTTTTATTTTTACAGTAATTTGTTACTTTGGTTGTAATAATAGTAACCATTAGCCATAACTGCCATCTTAACAGAGAATTAAGACAATGAGAAAAAAGGTAATTTTTTTTCAGATATGAATGATAAGCCTTCGTATTATTAATTTAAAAAAGAAAATGATGGCTTGAAAAACTGTTTCAGAATCTTCAAGGCAATTAAGGGAATTTGTACTAGAGGTCTGATAGTACAGTGGGAATCAGACCAAATTTCCTCCTAAACTAATGATTGGCAGACAGATAGATGCACAAATAGATGTATAAAATTAATTAGTACTGAGTTTCAGTTCAGTTATATTTCCCCTTGCATTTTTTTTGTCCCAGCATGCATAGATATATTTCTTCTTCATTTAGTCGTGCATTCTAGATGTTCATGTATGAACACCAGTACTGTATGTGTCTGTCTGTGTGTTCAGTCATTTCTTGAACAAACTGTGGGCTCACTGGAGATAGTCACAGTGAATATGATTCCTAACAGACATTGAGTTAAAATTATCTTCAGAAATATGCAGATAATATTTCAGGATGTTTATTTAATTATGGATATTGCATTAAGACCATAGGTGGTTCGGGAACATAGACACTACTTTCCTTTGTTAACTGCCTGTAAATTTCTCATTCATACATAAAAACATGTTCTTGTCTTTAAAACTGTGAGTGGTATTTTTTCCTAATGACAGGAATTATTTATTTAAATTTCATGTTGCAAAGTGTCATAAAGAAAACCATGATGACACAGAACCTGAAGATTTTTTTTAATGAAAATGCCACTGCCAAATAATTTCAGATTAACTTTTATAGATCTTATATTTTAGTGTTTCTCATTGTTATCCATGCCCTCATTTTAATATTTTTCCACTTAAATGTTCAACAACAGAATGTTTATAAAACTCTTATGGGTTAATATATTTTTTTTACTTTTAAAGTAAAATGAAAATATTCAGTAAGAAAATGATGACGTACGCTATTTTTTACAATTTATGAAATGCATTAGTTTTTATAAATATGGTTAAATATTTGGATTTTACTGTCCTTAAACAGCACAAAATTGTTAGCAGGCCTTTTGTAACATTTTACGTTTATATACATTATTATATAAGTGATAATACTTGTTATATAAGTAATAAGTGTTTTATTATAAAATTATATGTTATTTTACTTACGAAAACTGCATTATATATGAGCCTATACTATATGTTATAAATTTCCTTATCCTTATATTTATTTACGTGTTTATTTATGAAATTTAAAATTTAATTTTATTCAAAATGAGTTATATTTAATACAGAATGGGACATGGAAATAAGAAATTTCAGGAGTGATCATGGAAGAAAGAGAAAATGTATTTGTGACAATGTGAGTTGGCTTCTCTATCTCATAGGAAGCAAAATTAAGTTGAAAAAATATGGGAACAACTGTTTTGTGCTGTGATCCACAAAGTACAGCTGGTCTAGGTAGAGAAAACCTTGGCTGCCAGATTTCAACAGAGCTGTCCTGCCTAGGACAAAATACTTGTATCATTTACATGCTGCTTCAAAAACTGTGCCAAGAGCAACGTGACTTTAATGGAACAAGAAATCTTGGCCAAGGTTTGCTGAATTGTAAAAGCAGCAAGTTATTTTGGCAATAAGTAACCAAAGAAGAATAATAGATATTACACCACGTTCAGCAAGAGTCTTTCTGAAAATTGAGAATGGGATGACAACTCACTTTTTGTATCTGTTAGCCTGTTTCCAGGAATGAAGAATGGATGAAGAAATATTTGAGAAGAAATGCAGTTTAAACTTCCAGGGAGAGTGTTTGAGTGCACTTGTTTTGCTCTGAAGAAAAGACTAAACAGAAAAATCGGGGTCAAAAGCAAAACAGCATTTCTGTCCTGCTCTGAGTCTGTGCTAATCTCAAAGGCAGTTTGCATGCTTGAGGTGATGCCTTAAAGGGGCTACCTAAAAACAGAGGCTAGACAAAATTAAGGGAATAAAAGCGGGTATATTTATTGATGGGTATTCAAGGTACACTTTGGGCAGTCAGAGCCCTAGGGCTACACCTAAGATGGACAACCGTGTCACAGGTTTCCATACTTTTATAAGGTTGGTTCATTTACATATCGGGGGTTAATCCTCCAATTACAATTTCAGGTAATGAAGTAATTTACTCCCAGTTTGCTCCCCCTTAATCCACTTTGTTTACATATTTCAGGGCCTGAGACAGTAAGGTGTCCTTGAATTTCAGGCCCAGAGCGGATTTGTTTTGTCTGACTAGAATGGGAGAACAGTAGCTAACAGGCTATATGGAGTCTCAGAGTTACACACGAAAGCACTACAGAATATGAAAAATATAAAAGCTAAAATCCTAAGGCATCACTGGAATACAGCAACATACATGAAACATGCAGTTCACTGCAGTCAGTGTGCACAGGTTCATAATCAGAGGTTTACCATGCTTTGTTTTCCAAATCAGCTGATTTTGGAAATAAAAGCTACTTGAGTGTTTTCTGCTGGGTTTCAAGCATAGGTCTGCTTCCTTTTCCTCATAGTCAGAGCTTGTGCTCTCCTCCGGGCAAGAAATTATGTGACCTTGATCACAAACTTTCCATGCAGGCTGATTCACTGCCATGCCTTGAATAAGCTGACAGCCAGACAACTGTCACAGCTTTTCATTGTCTTCTAATTATGAAAACTGAAAGCTCATAATTAAGTTCAAGCATAGTAAGACAGCTTTTAGAGACCTTGACGTTATACCTCACAACTCTATTAAAATAAAATGTAGAAATAATGCAGTTTAGTGTATATTATATGGCTGAAAGTTAAAGTTTTCTGCATTAGTCTGTATTAAGCTCTTTCACAATACACCAGGAAAATTTTACACGTCAGTGTAAAATTCAGATATAACAACATTCAGATGCTCAGAGCACAATATAGCTGCAGAGTCTAAATTATATTTTCCAAAACAAAAGGACATTCTCTCAAGAAGCAAGTTATCTACTAATACAAGAAAATAGATACATTTGGATGTATTCTGCTGCTATTATTGGAGGATTTATGTGAATGAATTCTACAGGAAAATCCAATTCAAAAGCAACATGAAGAAAAATTTAATCTCATAGTTGTAAAAATAAGTGTCTTTGCTTTTCAGAAAATGCCAGTTTTCATATTCTTTAAAAACTGACAGACCTGGTCTGTTCTCTTTGGGACCAGACTCGTGAATCTACTGAGTGACCCGTGGAAAGTAGAACATTGCAGTTCAAAGATACATAATATGGCTACGTTGTCCTGCTAGCCTCAGGCATGTTTCTGCTCCTTTTGTGCTTGCATGACAGCTACGTTACGATTATGCTCAGCTAGGTTAGGATTCTGCTTTTAACTTCCTTTATATGTTTTTTTTTAGCTAGAGTTAAAAAATTCAGTGAGACAGAGACAGTACGTCTGACAATAAAGAGCAGGAGAGGTCCAAGAAGGAGACAGATATTGCAGGAAGCCTATGAGCATTATGTGGAAATCTGGAGCAGCCTAGAGGTTTGAGCAACTAGTGAAAGATAATAAGGAAGAACTGACTTGGGTCTGGCTTGGCCTAGGAACAACTCTTTAGGAGCTGTAGGACAGCCGCAGAGGTGGGAATGAATTGATGAACCAGCAATGTGAAGGATCGATGGAAAGATATAAGTGAGAAATGAGACATCAAGCCAGAGGGGATGTCAAGAAAGAGAAGTCAATGGCAGGTAGATGCCAGCTGTGAAAAAACAGACAGCTTCTTCCAGGAATCAGCACAAGTCCAATGAATTGTGTTGATTGTCTTTGGCAGTCTTTGGGTAAAGTGAAAGTCTCTGCAATAAAGCTTTGTAACTGTTATTACTTCCAAATTCAGGGAATATAGGCGGCATTCAAGTCCAAGATGCTGAAGACATGCTTCTTTAACTGCATTAGATTCCCTATGCTGATACCACTTCCAAAAATGACCAAAAGACAGACAAGGAATATTTGGCTGACAAAGTGCCTTTTAACAGACACAAATGTCACTTCCATACCTGTTTAGTAAATTCAGAGTTCCTAATAAGTACATTACATACAAGGGATTCCTTAGTACCTCTTGTACTCTTACAACTATTGAAATTAATTCATTTTCTTGGCAGCAGAAATATTCCATCGTACAGTTTCATGGTCTTGCTATCTTTTCCACAGTTCTCCACAGAGAATTCGGCTGCAAAACTAATTCAGATCTAGTTACAAAGAGAGACTGTGTGCAGATGTTGGGTCAGAAGGGGTGTTTGTGCTGCACAGCACTGAAATCCACTTTGTTCCATTAAACCAAAAGTAATTATGAGTTGGATTTTTTTTTGTTTGTTTGCTTGCTGCTGGGTTTTTTCTTTACCCCAGGTATGGTTTACGAGTTTTGGAGTCATAGGATAACAGGCTGGTGTCAGAGAAGCCAGTAGGTTTCTTTACTGATAATAAGATTTTGCCTTTTACTCCTTTCAGTGACATTTCATTGGGGTTTTTCTCTATGTCTGAGAAACTTCTTAAGGTTACAAATGCACAGGATGAAAACTTAAGTTCTTTGACTTTCACATAAAAATAATTCTGCCAAATTCTGTTTCTCAAGGTTATAGAGGAAAGATGAAAACACAGATATTAAAATATTATTTTGCATAAATATTCTTTTTATCAAATTGTTTTCCCAACATGCTCTTATTCTGAACACTGAGGTTGATAGTGCAGATTCAAATTTGTATCAAGCCATTTTTATGCTACAGTTTTATATCATTAAGTGATGCATACTTTAAAAATATCACCAAGTTCATTTTCTCAGCACGTTTATCTGCTAGCTCCTGAAATTGTCCAAAGTACTTTCAGAGCATGCACAGAAACATTTCTGTAGAGGTCTTCAAGAGTTCCGTCCTCTAAGTTGCTTTTCCAGAACCAAAGACTAATCAGGTAAGAGGCAAAGGTGCCTTAGGACAGAAAACACAAAAGTAATGAGGTCAGTGTACAGTGTCAGATGTTAATAGTTTTCTCTATATAAAAGATCATCTTTACTATTTTAAAGTGACAGTTTCTCCCCAAACTTCTAAAATGTGATTCTTCTCTTTGGAGGTTAACTAGAAGTTGTTGCTGCTGTGGTTGCTGCCCATGTTTTGTTTCTCTTCACAGAGGGCTAGCTACTTGTTTGGCAGGTGGCTGCTGCAAAGAGGGACACACAGCAAGGGTACTAATGACTCATTCACAAACAGTTGTGTGAAGCTAGAGACTTTTTTCAAACATTTGAATTTAGGCAATATATACTAGCAGTGTACCCCTGTCGAGTGTTATCAGGTCTAGATACAGATTATACACTATAGTTGTGCTTTCACTGTTGCCAGCTGTAATTGTATAATTAATTTACTACTGCATGTACTTTCGGCTTCGCTCTTTTTTACTATGAAAAAATCAAATCAATTCAGTCATCATTTTCAGTTCTCTCTTGCATACAAAAGGAAAAAAAAAGGTGTATGTAAAAAGTCGCCACTAGTGGCCCCTTGGATGAAAAAGACTAACAATTTGGGATTTTCCTAATGCTTCAGAGAATGTATTTCTTGACTATATTCATTGTCACTTTTCCTCCTCAGTAGATGTCTCAAACATTCAGCCTCAGAAAAAATGGAAAAGAAACAAACTGAGTACTCCATGCTATTACAAGTGAAAATATTAAGTCCTAAAAAAATGTTTAAAACATAATATTTACCAAAAAGGAAGTTCTAAAGAAGTTGGTTGTGGTGGTTTAGTTCTTTCTTAGTCCTAGTACATGAGAAAGAATCAATTTGAAGTAACTATTTACCTAAGTGTCTCAAAGAGGTTTTTAATTTGTCAGTGCCTTACATTAATGCAGGACCTGGACAGCTGTATGTCTGAATAAATGAGATATTCTTTACTTCTCCCTTAATCTGGGGATATGAGAGCTCTACCTCTCTTTAGAACAATGGAAGATCGGGTTCTTAAGGGAAAATTATATTTCCTGAGGTTCTTGACTTGATCAATCTTTAATGTTTCTCCACCTATAATCCAATAATATTTGTTGTGGATTTATGCTCGTCTCCGCACATCTCTTTAAAGAAAGTTTCTTGCTGTTACAGAGAATTTTTAAGACATGTTACCTAAAAATTCGTGGTCACAAAAGAAAACAAAAACGAATGCGTTATTATTTTAATATCAGTTACATGTAAGGCACATTCTTAGTCCTCCTGCAGGAATACATCACTTACTAACAAAATAGATAAGGGTCCATTGGGAAAAATAGACTCTAAAAATGTGTTAGGGAAATGATCTTTATACTTTTTAACATATAATCATGCAGTCCAGTAAATCACCATCAATGAAAAAAGTGGAAAAAATATATTTCTGCCCCTTGTCCATCTTTGGCCTTCTGTTAATGTCAATATTTGCAAAGCCAGGTGCAGGAATGTGTCTGCATACAACCATCTAAGGAGAAGATGACAGTAAATATAATTGAGACATTCAACTATATTGTTGAAAGCTCCTGGCTAAGAAAGTGTAGCCGCAACTAAGAATGGAAAGATTCTGTAAAATTAATCAGCTAAAATGTAAACAGAAGTGCTGTACAACTCCCAGAAGCAGATACCGAACAAAGACATAACTATTTAAAACTGCACAATATATATCAGTGCACAGTTATCAATTTACCATGACAGTCACAGATTCCGAGTTTAATTTGGATAAATAGATTGGGAAATAAATGTTGTTTTCAACTGGCAGGTAAGGCTGTTTTCAGTTCAGATAAATTGTTCCACCAAATAACTTATATTGGCAGGCTTATGAGGAAAGAAAATATGTTTGTGAGCTGAGAGTACAATTGGGAATGGATTTTATTTATTTAGATATTTTCATATCAGGTGGCAAAGCCATAAGTTTTGAGGGGTCATTGTGCCACTAGCAGAAACCTAGATTACAGCATGTCTGAGCTGCCTAGGCTGTAGTATATATTTTTTTCGAAAGTATGAATTGTACAAATAATAGAAGACACCTTGTTGCTTTTAAGCTGCTGCAAAGGTTGTATAAGATTGTGGTATTTTTCACCCAATCATTTTCCAGACAAACCAAAATAGTAGCATTGCTGCTCCCTCTTTCTGTTTTCCTCTCTTTCTTTCTCCATTTATCTATAAAATACATATTTATTGACCAGGTTTATCAACTAGAAAACCACAATAAAAATGTAAATAGTTAAATTTTAGAAATAAACCACAAAATGCTGGAATTAATTTTGCTTGGTTGCTCATAATTTAGTCTCATTATTTTCACATTATGATATAGCCCTGTAACTGTCTAATTGTGTGTTTTTAGTGAGAATATTTCCTGCCTTGGTGAAACAATTGTTTAAATCTTTTTTTTACTATTTTAAAAAGGAAATTGAGAAATTAGAGATCTGTTGTAATGTCATTTACCTTTTGTTGCAAAATGAGATTTTTAACCTCTGTGTAAACCAGAATGGAAGGCAGCTAAAACACATCAGAGATCACGATCAAAACCAGCCACCAAGAGCTGTAGCTAGATAAACCTCTCAGGGTTATTTCAAGATTATGGCATGATACAAGGCACAGAGGAGTTATCCACATTAGTCTGTTTTTTTGTTGTATAAAGAGAACGGAAGGAAGGAAGGAAGGAAGGAAGGAAGGAAGGA